>CM061531.1:269149014-269216686 GCA_030545055.2 Neoaliturus tenellus
ATTACGTTAGTTCAAGAAGAAGATGAAGTTGAAACAACCGACACAATACAAAATCCTGTAGAAGAAGCGATGGAAGTAACAGAAATTGATCAAGAACCTTCAATGATGGAAATGGTTGAAACACAAAATGAATCTCAAGATGTGGAAGAAACTGTTTCATATTCAGTTTTTTGGGAATTTGCGTCAAATATATTTGTTGTAATTCAAATTGAAGCTATTAATTCTGAAGAAGTGGTGGGGGAAAATTCTCCCCACCACTAGCTTAAAGTTGGTGGGGGAATGTTCATAAATGTGTTGGTTATTTGCGTAGAAGCTTATTCGTCAGGAAACTGTCGACTAAAAATGTTCAATCCTAACGCACCTACAGAACCTTCTTCGAGTAACTGTCTAGTAAAAACGTTTCGTGCTGTACCTTTTGAACCTTCGTACTATAAAATGATAGGTATTCATGAGATTGCAATCAATGATCAAAAACTGTTCAAAATATTCTGTTCTCGACTTGATAGAACCTTACGTTTACCACCAAATACGTTCACCTACAGGCTACCTCTGATAGACAAAGATGATGTAAGCAAAATACCAATGATTCAAGTGAAATTTCTGGAAGATGGAATTCTTGTTAATTTAAGAGAAGTATATCATAATGACTATTCGAAAAGAATAGCTTTCAACTTTCTTAAGGAAAATATAGGACGTGAAATATACCAGTATCCAGAACCATTTTACAGATACCTTTTTGAAAATGGAGCAAGTGTAACGGTGGAAATAAGTATTAAATTAATGTAATTCTCCCCACCACTAGCCTAAAATTGGAGGGGGGAGTGCATAAATGTGTTGGTTTTCTGCGTATAAGCTTATTCTTCGAGATATCGTTGACCAAAATGTTTCGTCATATTCCTTGTGATCGAACTTCTTTGTTAAGGGAGAATCAAAGATTGAAAAGACTAGAAAAGGAAAAACAAGACCGACAAGATATGAACATGGAGTTCAATCGACTACAATTTCAAATACCTGGAATTGCAATGGGAGCACCAAAATTGAAAACCCTACACTGGGCTGGAAGTTACATCAAGTATTTAAAACTACAAATTGAAGCAAGAGATTTAAAATTGAAGAAAGTGGAAATGGAAAATCGAGAAATGAAGAAACTAATATCACACATGTCTGGTAATACTACAGTTCAAAAAGGTGAAGAAGAAGGAAAAGAAATATTAGGAATCTAAATTATCAACAATCTTCTTAGAGAATGGGGAATAGATCACTTTGTGGTAATGGAATAACATGCCACTTAGTGATCTATTCCCAGTTCTCGCTTGATATACAATGACCTTGACCTATATAAAAGTGGTGGGGGGAAAATCATATAAGAAAGAGGTTTTAGATGTAACTATCAGTATAAGTCTAACACGATGGATAGGTTGTTGGTTCTGTGTTTACAAGAAATTATCAATAATGGGTTTCTTTACCATTATATTATGAGATCAAATGAGTGTAAAATACCTAAAGCAATTCGTGAAATGCTCATTGAATTTAAGAAAGACAATTATGGATTTGCTATCTATCTTGCTTATACTTTAAAAGATGGTACAAAAATGTGTCATGATTGTGGAAAAGCGTCTGTTTTGGATTTTGAACAATTCCAAGATGATGGAGGTAGGTTAGTTCATCTTGTAAAAGGTCAAATAATGAAATTCGAAACGTGTAATAACACTTGCGACATTTGTGCACAGTGTTTGTTTGAATTTATTAAGTATCGTGCATTCAAACCATAATACCCCTTCCACATATAAAGGAGAGGGGGGAAAAGAGTGGGGGTTATAATTAGGTGGGGGAACGTGTATAAATGTAGGTTGTTTGAAGAGAGTTTTATTATTGTTGCGGCATTAGAAGAAACATAATGGAATTCGAAGTGCGTCATTTCAAGATTAAATATGAAGAGTGGACCTCTGTTGCAAATTTCATATCATCGAAAGAGGAAGAAAACAAGTTGATGCAAGTGTATTGTTATATAGAAAATGAGGAAAGCCATCACAAGGTGATGAGCTATCTAAACAGACCGAATGTATCGTAGAGGAGTCCTGAATTTGTCAAATACTTGAAAGAGGAAGACGCAGATGTCACATTGGAAGTATGGTATAAAATTTGAAATGTGGAAAAACAAGTATAAATAATTATGGTGGGGGGAAGAATTTATAAGTCGGTGGTGGGGGAAATGTGATAAAAGAAGTAAAACTTAAAAAAAGAGTTCACTCTGTACGACAACAGTGAAAGATGACTGATCCTTCTGCAACACCAGTATTTTCAACTACAGATTGCCACCAAAACTTAGAACCGAAGATGTATTGCAATACTCCAACAACAAATTATTATCAAGCTCAACGGCCGCAAGTATCTCATTGTACTTCAACATCAGTGTTAAAAATGTCAAAACCATATCCAGATTGTATGTACGAGCCTATAACACCATCTTCGGCAAGACTAAGGAAAAACCTAAAAATGAGAGAAAGGTGCAAGAAAGAAAAGATAGAATTTGCAAAATTGCAACTAATAGTGCCTTCCATTCAAGTTGGATGTAGCAGACTGAAAACTTTAGAAAAAACTAACGCATATTTGTTACAATTGTTGGAAACTATTGAAGATTTGAAGAAGAAAAATGGACATTCTACCAAGTAATATTCAAACACTCATTCCCCCAGAAAAACCAAAAAAAAAGATAAAAATAACAAAAACCCAAAAAAATTAGATGTAGAATAGAGAGCGAGGAATAGATCACTTTGTGGTAATGGACTAACATGCCACTTAGTGCTCTATTCCTCGTTCTCGCGTTAATACCATATGACCTTGACCTATATTAGTAGGGTGGGGGAAACTGAAAGTGGTGGGGGAAAGTGTATAAAAGACGAGTGTACTATAGTCGAATTATTCTGAAAGCGAACTTGTCACGAGTATGGACTTGACTACAAGTAAAGACAATAAGAAACAAAGGCTTCGGGAAATGGCTAAGGCAAGAGAGTCTAGAATAAAGTTTAAGTTTTACAGACTACAGAGATTGATTCCTGGTGTTATGTTAGGTGAAATACGAACAAGAACGGTGGATAAAGCAGCTGATTACATTAATGAGTTACATACAGAACTAATGATAAAACAAGCAAAAATAGAAGAATTGGAACAAATAATAAGACGACACATTGAAATTTCAAACAGTCAACCAATAAACTATGTAACAAAAGATTCAAATTAAACAAAAAAAAAAGGAAATGGATTTGGACTTTGGTTATTGATTGAACACTTCTTAGAGAATGGGGAATAGATCACTTTGTGGTAATGAAATAACATGCCGCTTAGTGATCTATTCCCAGTTCTCGCTTAATCTAAAATGACCTTGACATACTTATCAAAATATCATATAAGCCGAATCACAAAGAGTTATTCCTCATTTACTTGAAATGGCTCCTGTGGACAACACCGATTATCCAAGGAAACCTCTTATTGAAATATTGTATAAAATTCAACTAGACGATTTTAATATGGAAGAAGATGATAATAACAGTGAAACATCAGAAGTAGAAAGTGTAAATGATATGGATGTAGATCTAACAACATCAGAAGTAGGAAGTGTAAATGATGTGGAAAATGAAAATTTGGATATGGATGTAGTAATGTCAGAATCTTCATCATCGTTTGAATATGAAGAAGTACATACTGAAACCCCAACTGGAATAGAGAACACAAATGAACAATCAGTTAGTAGAAGATTAATGTTTCGTCCAAGACGTTTGTTTTCCTCGGATAGTGAAGAAGAAGAAGAGGATGATGATGATGATGAAATAGTGGTGGGGGAACCGTTATAAAAGCGGGACCGTCAGAGCCCATTTCATTTCTCGGCGAAATTTCGAAGAGTAAACATCGTCAACATGTATCATTGCGATAAATGTTCGGAATCGTTTCACGATGAAATTCTACTAGATATACATAAAGAACTAATTCACAACAACACAGAAGAAGATCAAGAACAACAAGAAGAACAAGAAGAACAAGAAGAACAAGAAGAAATAACAGCAACATCTTCAACTACTTTACCGAATCTACAAGTATTTGCTTTACCCGGTAAGGTAGTAATGCATCATAAGATTCAAAATGAAAACTTGAACTTAGAAGAATTTATTAGAGAAGCAAAACCAATCGTAAGTAAAACTTTAAAAGAAGAATTGAAAAGATTAAACTTTCTTAAATTTGGTTTACTACTAGAAGCTATGTTTATAAATGCGCAAGAAGAATTATCACCAAGAGGATTTATAACAAAAAACCGAACCATCATGGAAAGTTCAAACATTGATTCAATAGTAGAGAATTGTATAGAAGAAATATTAACCAAACTTCAGGAACACGAAGGAAGAGGATCCGGATGGAGTCTTACAAGTATTGAAGTATTAGATATAAGAGTTCACAAACACGGATATGGACTAATGGGATCTAGTTACATTCCTTTGCCAAAAATAATTGAAAATACAAAATCTTGTATTAATGTTCAAAATGAAGATAATGAATGTTTTCGCTATGCTATGACGTCAAAGTTTGTATTAATAAATCCACAACGACCCAACCAAGAATATGAAGACGCAAGACACAGGTACAATTTTCAAGGAATAACATATCCCGTTTCTACGAAAGATATATCGAAATTTGAAAAGAAAAATCCCGGCACGTCTATTAATGTTTTTGCATTAGATAGTTCAAACAAAGTGTATCCTTTACGTATTGCAAAAGAAGAGCTACCAGATCATACGGATTTACTACTACTAACGCGAGGAGATGTGTCTCACTATGTGTACATAAAGCAATTCGATCGTCTTGTTAACAAGCAACTTTCTAAAGATCGACACAGAAAGATAATTTGCAAGAGATGTTTTAATTTTCAACGAGAAGGAAGACAAGGAAGAGAATGGTTACAAGAACACAAAAGATTATGTAACAATAATTATGAAGCAAAGATTAATTTACCTTCGGAAAACAGAGCATTCGTTACATTTGAAAAGGTTCATCATCAATACCGTATCCCTTTAGTTGTGTATGCGGATTTTGAATCAACACTTGTTCCAGTTGAAGATGAAAATTGTGAAGCAAGAAAAAGTGTAAAGTATCAAATGCACAAACCAAACAGTTTTTGTTTAATGGTCAAATCAACATTATCAGAAGAACATTTAAACAGATATGGATTAACTTCAGAACCTCTAGTATATCGTGGTGAAAATGCGGAAAAAATATTTCTTGATCACCTATATTCAATAGCTGGAAATACACAAAGATTATATACAAATATTGTACCAATGAAACCGATGGACGAAGAAGAAGAAATTCAACATGAAAATGCGACTCACTGTTTCTTGTGCAAAAATGATTTTACTATTGAGAATTATAAAGTTAAAGATCACGACCACCTCACAGGATATTACAGGGGTGCTGCTTGTAATAAATGCAACTTGAGCTATCGTTTACCACTATTTATCCCTGTGGTTCTGCATAATCTTAGTGGGTACGACGCTCATTTTATAATACCTGAATTAGGAAGAGACGACGGTAAAATCGATGTGTTAGCTGAAACTTCAGAGAAGTTCATAAGTTTTTCCAAAGAAGTTGGAAATGTCAAACTAAGATTCTTGGACTCCTACCGATTTTTGCCGTCGAGTTTGTCTAAACTTTCTGAAAACCTAAGGAAACAAGATTTAATCGAAACAAAGAAGATTGTAAATAGCGACAAACTGGATCTGGTACTTCGAAAAGGTGTTTTCCCATATGATTACATAGACAGTTTAGAAAGATTTAATGAAACATCACTACCTCCAAAAGAAGAATTTAAAAGTAAACTGTACGACATGGATATATCTCAAGAGGATTATGATCATGCATGCAAAGTATGGAACGAATTAGGATTTAGAACATTGGGGGAATATTCAGATTTCTACGTTAAATTAGATGTGACTTTATTATGTGATGTGATGGAAGAATTTAGAAATACATGTTTTGCGTCATATGGATTAGACCCTCTTCATTCGTACACTTCGCCTGGACTAGCGTGGCAAGCCATGTTAAAAGAAACAAATTGTAAAATACAACTTCTTACAGATATAGATATGGTGTTGATGTTAGAATCAGGAGTTCGAGGAGGATTGACGCAAAGTGTAACACGTCATGTCAAGGCGAACAATAAATATTTGCCCGATTATGATGCATCAAAACCAACAACATTCCTGGGTTATTTTGATGCAAATAACTTGTACGGATGGGCAATGTCGAATCCCCTTCCATATGATAATTTCAAATGGATAGACCCAGAATCAATTGGAAACATAATGGATATACCGAAATATGGAGAAACTGGTTACATATTCGACGTCGATTTTGAATATCCCGAACATCTTCACGACGAACATTATGATTTACCACTTCTTCCGAAGACTGAAATTTCTCCAACTGGAAGATGGCCAAAATTATTGATGACTTTAACTAACAAGTCTCGGTATGTTGGACACTACTGGATGATACAACAGGCCTTAGACTTGGGATTGAGAATTACAAAAATTAATCGAGTACTACAATTCTCTCAATCTTGTTGGTTAAAACCGTACATTGACAACAACACAAGAAGAAGAGCCGCCGCTACATCAAGTTTTCAAAAAGATTTCTTCAAACTAATGAACAACGCAATATTTGGCAAGACTTTGGAAAACAAAAGGAAACATAAGGACATCAAATTGGTAACTGATCCAGTAAAACTACAGAAATTAGTGCAACAACCAAACTTTGGTTCATCTGTAATTATTAATGAAAATCTAGTTGTTATTTCCATGAACAAGAAGTCAGTTCTAATGGATCGTCCTTTGTATCTAGGAATGTCAATCTTGGATATTTCCAAAACACACATGTACGAGTTTCATTATAAGAAGATGGTTAACTATTATGGAAGAGAGAACATTGGTATTGCATATATGGATACGGATGCTCTAATTTACTGGATTAAAACAAATGACATGTACGAAGATCTACGCACTTTTATGTATAAAGATGATTTCGACTTTTCCGATTATCCCAAGGACCATCCAAATTACGACTACGACAGAAACAAAAAAGTATTGGGAAAATTTAAAGATGAAACAAATGGTGTGCCGATGATGGAAATTGTAGCATTAATGTCCAAACTATATTCATTTCAACTGTACATAAGCGAAAGGAACGAATATCAAGTCACGAAGAAAGCCAAAGGAATAAAAACCTCTTTCCTGAAGAAGAACGTACAGTTTGAACATTATAAAAGATGTTTGTTTGAAAATGTTGAAACAACTGCAACATTTAACACCATAAGAAGCTTCAACCATCGTCTTTTCAGTGTGAAGCAAACCAAATCGGCATTGAGCTATAAGGATGACAAGAGATACATCCTTGAAGACAACATAAGAACTCTGCCATTTGGACATTACTCTCTAAACCCTATCGACCAGTAAACCTATTCTTCGTCCTCTACCTTCTTCCTTTTTTCCTTTCCGTAAAGAAGAGGGGACATGGCAAGCCCAATGCCATGTTCCCTCTTTTTTACACTAATATGAAATGGCCTTGACCTATATTCAAACTATATAAAAGAGAAAGAACTGTTGTACGGATCAGTATTTTTACAAGCGATGTGCAAGCAACACCTGAAGATGGAAAGTGTGAAGGACAAGATTGTAAATGAACTACATAAACCAGCAAGAAGAAGATTTCCAAGAAGAAGTACAATTATTAAGGGAATGAATGATCTGTATCAAGCTGATCTCATTGAAATGATACCGCACAGTAAATTAAACAAAGGTTTCAAATATATTTTAACAATTATAGACTGTTTTACTAAAATAGCTGACGCTTTACCATTGAAGGATAAGACTGGTAAAAGTGTTACAAAAGCTATGGAAACAACGATACAAAGAAATAAATTCAAAATCAAACATCTACAGACCGATGATGGAAAAGAATATTTTAATAAAGACTTTGGAGCTTTAATGAAGAAATATCAAATAAATCATTATTCTACAAATTCTGAAGTTAAAGCTTCAATAATTGAAAGATTCAATAGAACATTAAAAGGAGCGATGTACAAACAATTTTCAAAACGAGGATCATACGTGTGGTATGACATATTACCACAACTTATAAAAGAGTATAACAACAAATATCATCGTACCATCGGAATGAAACCTATCCAGGTAAACAGCGCTAATGCTAAGGTTGTATTACAACGCATCAGAAATAATACAACACCTAAATTGGAAAAGTTACAACCAAAAAAGTTTAAAGTCAACGATAAAGTTCGTATAAGCAAATACAAAGGTGTATTTAGTAAAAGATATCTACCAAATTGGACTAATGAAGTATTTACAGTTTATAAAGTGCAACCAACTATACCTGAAACCTACTTATTAAAGGATAACAAGGGTGAATTACTTCAAGGTGGATTCTACGGACATGAATTGTTGAAATCAACAGTCGGTGATGTATATCTTGTTGAGAAGGTTTTACAAAGGAAAAAGGATATGGTTAAAGTCCGGTGGTTAGGATTCGATAAAAGTGAAGACTCTTGGATTCCTTCAAAAGACCTGGTATAGTAACTTAATAGCTCATTGTGTGTTTAACCTTGACACAAGATGGAGATTGTACAACAAAAAGATCGATTTAATATCAATAATATTGATGAATTGACGGTTGACAATGATAAGTTAAATCATGGTAAACATGGTGAATTACTACCAAATACAATAAGATGTTTAATAACTGGTCCTTCAAATTGTGGAAAAACAAATGTTGTTTTTAACCTTATAACTAATCCTAAAGGATTGCGCTTTAACAATATATACATTTTTTCAAAATCATTGCAACAACCAAAATATCAATTATTGGATAAAGTACTTGCAAGTGTACCTGAAGTGCATTTCTACAAGTTTAATGCCAGTGAAACAATTATGCAACCAAATGAAGCAAAACCATTTTCTATTTTTATTTTTGACGATGTTTCTTGTGAAAATCACGACACTATAAGGAATTACTTCGCTATGGGAAGACATCATAATATCGATAGCATTTATATTGGTCAAACATACAGTAAGATTCCAAAACAACTCATAAGAGACAATGCAAATATGTTGATCATCTTCAAGCAAGATGAAACAAATTTAAAGCATATATACAATGATCATGTAAATGCGGATATGCCATTTGAGAAATTTAAAGAAATGTGTGGCAAAGCATGGAATGAGAAATATGGCTTTCTCGTTATTATGAAGGAAGAAGATATTAAAAATGGTAGATATCGTATAGGGTTGGATAAATTTGTATTTATGCGTTGAACTACCGATGCTACATCTAGTTACACGTTGAACTTCACAGTGTAAACATGGTGAATCAAGAAAAACTATTAAAAGAAATAAAATCACTCAGTGATTCTATTAGGATGAAGAATCGTGCATTGAGGATGGGTTTAAGTGAAAGAGAAGAATTTCTAGAGACTACATTTAAACCTATTACGGAACCTTTAAAACAGATATCAGAAACTATTGGTAAACCTCGTTATGAAGGAGATGTTTTACTACCGGTTTCTAAACAAGAAGTACAAGCATTAAAAAAAGAAGAAGATGATGATTCATATACAAGTGCTAGTGAGCAAGAAGAAACAAAAGAAGAAGAACCAATTGTTGAAAAGGAAGAAGAACAGCCAATACCTGAAGCTGAACAATCTATTCCAAATTTAACTCAATTGAGTAGCGATATATTACAACATGGACCTCTTGGAAGAAAATATATAATGAAAATGCTACATGACATGAAATCAAACCCGAATTTGAGTAGATCACACGTATACGGAGCGAGAATTGATGGGAATGAATTAAAGATCGGCGATTCAAAGCTTGAAATAACACAAGACGATTACATCATTATTGGTGAGCATAAATATAAAGGAACAAAAGGACTTTATGAATTAATTTTTAAAAACATACCATTAAGATATTCATCCAAAGATTTAAGTGTTTTTAAGGAGATTCTACAAAATACTAACGCTCATAAAAGAAACTACTTAAAGGATGCAATGATTAATCGTTCACGTGCAACAAAATATAACATTGTTATAAAAAAGTTGTTTCCTCCACGAAAATTGCCAACATTACGTACTGCACCAGCGGTGAGACAACCACTGAAAAGAAAATCTTTATCACTTATGGATTTATCACTTCTTGAACAACATGGTAAAAAGAGTAAAGGAGATACTTCAACATCTGGCAAAGGATTGATGAAAAATCTATACAATACGAATGTGATTTACTACAACGACATCAATAAATTGGTTGATAGAATGAGACTATTGCATGAAGCCATGGAAGCCGGTCATACAGGTTTAAATAATGAATGGGTAGCTCTGATTGACGAACTCAGGAATCGCGGCATAATCGTATAATTGTCCGCGGATATATAAGAGTTGCAGGCGTATAATGTGTCAGTTCTAACATGAGCGTCGACAAGTTCGGACGATACTCCGCGTTAGGAGTGCAAGTTGGAGAAAACAGAAAAAGAAGTGGATTACCGCAAACACCCGAAGGTGACTATAACATAAATAATAAACGTTTAAAGTTTGTTAAGGATCCAGAAGAAGATGGAGATGCAACAAATTTAAAAACAGTAAAGGAGGAAACATCTACAAGTTTAAAACTCGACAACAACCAACTGTATGATGCAAAATCTCACAGGGTTATTAATGTTGCAAAACCAGTCAACAATGGAGATGTTGTTAATAAAGGTTATTTTCTATCTGCGATGGAATACGCTTTACTGTTGGAAAAGACTAAAAGTGGAAAAAAGTACAATGCTTTAAATTATAAAATAACTAATGTTGCAGATCCAACCGAGGATACAGATACAATCAATAAGCGTTATTTGCATTCTGTAATACCAGAAAAGAAAAAAGATGGATTTTCCTTCTATAAATATACTATAAACGATATTGGATATCCTAAAGAAGAAAGTGATGGTGTTAATATTAAATACATTAAAGATAATTGTATTTTATATAATGGTGCTGTTATTGATTGTCATGGAAAAGTGTTGTCCAATCTGAAAGATGGTTCAACTCCATCGGATGCTGCTACTGTGAGACAAATGAATGAAAGCTTGAAGAAAGGAACATCCGCTTTTGTTAAACAAAATCAGGTGGTGTCAAAGAAAGGTGATGAGTTTGTGCAAGGAAGTGAAAAGTTTACGTTACTACAACTACAAAATGACAAGTGGGATGGAAAAAATAAAAGATTGTCAAATATAAGTTTAGGCACGGAAGAACATGATGCTGTTATTTTAACACAAGTGCCACAACTATCAGCTACTGGTGTTAACTTTATATGTGGAGGTAGACGATTAACCGAAGTTAAATCTGGTAAAGATGATCAGGATTGTGTTGTTGTAAAACAAACTATAGTTAGAGATAAAATAAATAACGTATATGATGGAAAAAATAAAAGAATATCTAACATATCAGCAGGAATAGCTCCGAATGATGTTGCTACTATTAATCAAGTTATAGCAACCTCTAATAACGATCCATCTGTGTATACATGTAATGGTAAACGTATCACAAATCTTGATAATCCTACACGTAACAAAGATGCTACTAATGTAGAGTATGTAATGAATCTTGTAGGTAATGTAGTTATTGATATGCATAATCATTTGATTAATGCATCGATGAAACACAATAAAATCGAAGATTCTCAGAGAAACCAATGGATTAAAGATGAAATCATTGATAGATACTAGTAAAACTTTTGAATATTTAAGTATGGAATACACAAAAAAAAGGATTCATTATCATAAAGTATTTCATAGAGTGAAGACGTTGGTTACATAAAACAGCATAATGAAGACCGTATCGCTCAGTCGTCGTCAAGACAGCGGCAAGAGAGGACGTGGTTTAACATCAGCTGCATTATCCCTGCTCAGACGGATTCCAATTGGTGCTGTTGTGAATCGAGCGATAGACGCTTTACCATACGAATTACATCTGCCCGGAGGTTATCAATATTGTGGACCTGGAACTAAGTTGTCAAAACGTTTAGCAAGAGGAGATCCTGGAATTAATAAATTAGATCAAGCTTGCAAAGAACACGATATAGCATATTCAAAGTATAAAGATTCAACAAATAGATCAATAGCGGATAAAATTCTAGCGGAAAGAGCTTGGCAAAGAGTAAAATCAAGTGACGCAAGTATTGCAGAAAAAGCAGCGGCTTGGGCAGTAACTACAGCCATGAAGACGAAAGCTAAATTTGGTGCTGGAAGACGACGTCGCAGAGGAAGACCTGCAAAGAGAAGAGCTCCCAAAAGAGGTGGAAACATTAAGAAGAGACGTCGTAGAACTCGTAAAGCAACAGTAAAGAAAGCTTCTATTTGGTCAATGGTAAAAAACGGAGCAGGTTTATACCTAAGACCGTACCGTGTGTACTAAATAAGAAGAATCAATTGATAATTCCAAATAAAGCCTTAACAAATCATCAGTTAAATGATTATGTAAAATGTTTGAAAATACCATTTTTTCGAGGAGTTTTTATGAAAGATGCATTACCAACTAAAATATGGGAAAATGAAACTGGAATAGTAAATTTGGATTCCACCTATGGTCCAGGCACTCATTGGGTATGCTATAAAAAGCTCGGACAAACCGTTTACTACTTTGACAGTTTTGGCAATCTACCACCGCCGAAAGAACTGCAACATTATTTTCGAAACTCCAAAAACATTTTTTACAATTACAAAAGAGAACAACCTAACAATACTGAAATATGTGGGCATTTATGTTTGGAGTTTCTAGCGAAGAGTGTCAGTCAGCTTTAAGATGTCATCGTATACAGTGTCACTGAGTGGAAATTCATCCACATTGAAAAGTACGCTGTTCCCAGCATTGCGTCTATCCAAGGAAAGATTATGGGAAGCGGCATTACTTGATTTAACTACCTACAACTCAATTCCCAATGTTACGGAAGGAAAGAACAATTTACTACATTATTATGAAACTAAGGATGCTTCAGGAAAATACTCAGAATTGAAAATAATTACATTTCCTACTGGAGCTTATGAAATCGATGATATAAACCAATTACTACAAAAACAACTCGGAGAAGAAAATATCACCGTTAAAGGAAACAATAATACTTTAAAAGCAGAAATAACTTCAAAATATTATATCGATGTCAGTTTCAAAAACTCCATTGGCAGTTTACTTGGATTTACAGATACAAAAAAGAATATATTAACTCCTGGAACTACTCATTCAGGTGATACAACTGTTACAATATTGAAAGTCAATAGCATCGATGTAACGTGTAATATTATACACGGATCGTATAGAGATGGAGTTAATCAGCATATTTTACATACATTTTATCCAACAGTGGCTCCTGGTTTTAAAATTGTTGAGAAGCCACAAAACTTGATATACCTACCGTTAAACACCAGTTTCATTTCAGACATCGTACTGAACATATTGGATCAAGACGGTGTTAGTGTTGACTTTAGAGGAGAAACGATAACTATACGGATACACATCAGAGCGGCAACATAAAGGTCAACATGGGATTATCATTTAAACCGCAACGGAAGAGTCGGGAGCTCAGTAGCTCCTCGACATTGGAAGAGTTAACATCGGACAACATTCGTTTTCTACAGAAGATTGGATTGAAACTTAACAACGATGGATATCCTGGATATATCTCAAGGACCGACATTCGACGAAACACTATGGGAGAAGGAATATCACACGCACAACCCTTACACTTCATCAAAATTAAACAATAACGATGAAATAAGGATTCCCATTCAACAACAAGATATTTACACATTACCGTGTGAAAGTTATTTGTACATTGAAGGACGGGTATTAAAATTGGATGGAAAAACTGCTTCAACAGTTCCTTTTATAAATAACCCGATGGCATATCTTTTTGATGAAATAAGATATGAGATATCAGGGGTGACAGTTGATTCGACAAAAAAGGTTGGTATAACAACGACATTGAAAGGATTAACATCATTAACACCGCATGAGAAGAATTCAATAGTCACCGCCGGATGGGTTGCCCCTGATAAAGACACTATAACACCGGATTCCAACGGTCACTTTGATTTTCATGTACCCTTACGATTGCTTTTGGGATTCGCTGAAGATTACAAACGAATAATAATAAATGTCAAACAAGAATTGGTATTACTCAGATCTTCAACTAACAAGGACTTGATACTTGCAGACCCTGCAACTACGGAAGATAAACTGGAATGGCAACTACAATTGGATAAAGTTGTTTGGAGAGTACCTCATGTAAGATTGGCCGATGAACATAGAATCGTATTATTGAGAAAGTTAAAGTCTGACCGTGATATTGTGATGCCATTCCGAAGTTGGGAATTCCATGAATATCCTACACTACCTCAGACAGAACGACAAACATGGACCGTCAAGACATCAACTTATTTGGAACGGGCAAGGTACATAATACTCGGTTTTCAAACTAAGCGAAAAGATGTTATCACTGCAAATGCCGGTCAATTTGATCACTGTAAAATAAAGAATTGTAAAGTTTTCTTAAACTCTCAATTCTTTCCGTATGACAATTTGAATGTCATGTTCAGCAAAAAGCGTTTTTCCATTTTATACGATATGTATGCAAGATTTCAATCGTCATATTATGGAAAGACTAATACACCACTATTATCGCCTGACCAGTATTATTCCAAGGCTCCGATAATTGTAATCGATTGTTCAAAACAAAATGAATCGGTAAAATCATCAAGTGTGGATATAAAAATTGAAATGGAATTTGAAGAACCAGTAGCAGATGGAACTTCAGCATACTGTCTAATTCTACATGATAAAATAGTTACTTACACACCGCTGACCGGAATTGTGAAGAATGTACTTTAAAAAGAATTAGTACAACGACTGCAGATTTTTGAGGTTAGAATTATCTGCTTCAATTTTTGAGGTTAGAATTTCGTTTGTGAAAAACAAGTTGAAAACAAACATTTATGTGATTGTATAAATTTCAAGGATTTCACGAAAAACATAAAAGAGAGAAAATCATGAGTGGAAAGTTCATTTTATATTCGACCGTCGTATGGGAAACATCGTTCGCAAGATGAGTTCTACTAACGGAGAAGAAAATACACCTCTAATGGATGAGAATAGTTCAGATATAGAAAAACAAGTTGAACGAGAAATGGACGAGTTCCTCAAGTTTAACAAACATAAGAAGAGAGAAGAAGAAAAAGAAGAAGGAGAAGCAGAAAAAGAAGTAAAAAGAAAAAAGGTTGAAGTTAACATTACAACTAATATTTTAACAGAAGTATTTCTTCGGATTTTCTACCCCATTTCATCATGCATGACGAAAAGTATTTCAGTTGGAATTTTAAAATCATTGGATTATTCACCGATTGTTATTTTAAATCATGGAAATAAAATGGTTACATTCACTGAAACTTCTTGGGAATCATTTATGAAACATTTACATCTTTTGGAATGTTATTTGAGTAACAACACATTTGGAAGAAGAACAAGATTAAGTTTATTGGAATCAAATATTGAAGTTGATATAGTGAAACATCGTGGGGGACAAATGGTTCGCTTCAGAGATTTAACTAGACATGATGTAAAATTACATTTGACTAAAGAAGAATTTTACACTTTAAGTTGTACTACCGGTCCCGTCACCAGATATTTGAAACAACTAATATTTTCAAGTGCAATAATCAAAGACTATCTAATCGATACATTGGACAGACAACCTTTCGTTCCAATTTTATACGGTCCCGTGGATACTTCAATTTTTAATCGAATACCTCAAGAAGTGGATATGTGGAGACAATTGAACAACTATCACACCAACTTTAATATCGACGAAGAAGCGCAAGAAGTTAAAGAAGAACAATCGTGTTTGTAATACAAGTCAGTTGCTGACGAGACTTCATCATGAACAAACGGGTTTCGTTTTCTAATGCGCCACATATAATGGAAGTTAAAAAAGGTATAATTGAATTTCAAGCTTTTCGAGGAAATGATGGAAATTTTATTATAAAAGAATTAGTAATTTTGGATATGAACACATCTGTAGTTTATCATTACTTATTCAAACCTCCATTACCATTCAATAGACTAACAACTAAAGCGAAAGTTACAAACAAATGGTTGTACAAACATTTTCACAACTTAAGATGGGATGAAGGTTTTATTAATTATAACATGATGCCGCACATTATGAATCATTACTGCAAAGAGTTCAAAACTATCTACACAAGAGGATTGGAAAAAGCTAATTGGATACAATCATTTACAAGCAACGAAGTGATAAATGCAATAATAGATAGAGATTTCCAATGCTATTTCAATGAACTTTGTATTTCATCAAAGAGTTTTAAACATCGAAGGTCACAGTGCGCTTTGAAGAATGCCTACCGCTTGAATAATTTCCTTCAACAGAATGGTGGGGGTAATGTCGGTAATAAAAGTGAGAGCGCTACCATGACGCAGCATGAGTATTACTCGAACCTCCGAAGAGACAACATCTCCGACGGACATTATTATTAACAAGAAGATTAACAAGAAGATTAACAATAACATCAAGATGGCATCGCAGAACTTTCTTCAAAATTTGGTTGATCAATTCAACGCTCATTCAAAATCAACAATCTTACCGACGAAGAGATGTTCTGAACTAAAAGAAGAAAAACATTACATCATACATACAATCAAGAAGATGGACACTTCAGTTGGTGATGCTATTAATTGCACATTGAGCGAGGCGCCGTATACAGTTGGTGACGAACCGAAGTTTCAGATATTCCTACCGAAACGATTTGTACAACTTTTACAGAATGAAGATCTTCGTGTTATTCAACCCGGCGCACTCTATTTGGTTTCACACGGACCGAGTGGAAACAACTCAACTGAACTAACTATTCATGTAACACCTTCTACTAACTAGTTTGTACATAGCATTGTAAATATATGTGTTTGTAATGGTTTCTCAATAAAGATGATATAAAACAAAAAAAAAAAGATGAAAGAAGCAACATATTGTTATGTCTTTGTACATAGCAATATGTTGCTTTTTTTAAAAATTCCACGGGATGACCTTGACCCAATTTTGTGTGATAATAAAAGTGAAAATCAACTTGTGAAATTCATCAGTCTACGACTAGCTTTCGTACCGTACACATCTCACTCTCTATCACTAAATACAAAACTTCAACATGTCCCTAAAGGTCAAGTGTGCATCTTACGATACCAACACCATTACGAGTTTTGAACAACTTGAAGATTTAACCAACGAAATGCGAGTTTTACTTACCGGTGGTTATCACTTAACTGTTGATGTTAGTGCTACTAATATAAGGATGTTTACTAAAACAAAATACTGCGATGATGAAGTATTTCTTTCTACACAACCTACAACATCTTCATCGCCGACTGGTCAACATAACATCAAGTTTCACAAGTATTACCAATGTTAAATAACATTTAACAAGTAAATTTAAAGAATCACGTGATCAATGTCAAGTTGATAAAAAAGGGAATGATACTTGTATAAATAATCATTCGCTTCCCGACTCTCGCTGCGTGAACACCTAATTTTAAAGATGTTATACAGAATGATGATTGAACTTGATGGAAAGATCTATGGAAAAGATTACAACACTGTTGAACAAATGACTGAAGATTTAAATATATTAACTAAAGAAGGATATCAAGCTAAATTAATTTTAAAATTTCCTGAAGTACATCCACTATCGACTGAAGAACTTATCGCTATGGCTAAAGCGGAGAGAGAGAAAAAGGCTGAAGAAAACAAACAGAAACAGACAAAGTCTGAAGAAGATAAACAGAAATGAACTTCTTAAGTATAAACATTCCTTACATTAGTAAGGTATAATTTTTTAAAACTTCGTTTGGATGACCTTGAGATTACCCCCACCACTTTTTGTAATACATAAAACTGACTATTCAACACTATACACTCTTATTCTTTCACTGGACTCAGCAGCGTCAACATGGAAGAACAAAAGTACAAGTACGAACCTCGTTACTGTTGTGAACAACAATGTACAGATTTAGGACCAATGATGGTGGACGGGTTAGCTTGCACTAAATGTGAATTTTTTGGATCTTGTTACTGCAAGTGCAAAACAAAACAACTACCGCCGCCGGAATTGCGAACTTTCAAATTTTACAAATCAAGATATTTTCATACATGCTGTCCTCAAAGATGTTTCAAATTTCATCCTCTCGATCTAGCTCATTGTCAACGCACCAAGTCTCATCAAGATGATTTTTGTACACATATGATAAAAAGATGTAAATACAGGTCAGATTGGTATTCCGATCCTGTAGAACAATCGAATGTGTAATTTCAGTTTTACACTCTTTTTTAAAACTTCAATTGGATGACCTTGAGATTTCCCCCACCATTGGTTTTTAGACTTCCCCCCACCATTAATTTAAGTTTTGTATCTTATTGAATCCGCCTTTGTATTATTTCACTTCCAACACTCTAACTAACAACATGGGATCGCCTTTCGTCAAGTTTCAACATATAATAACTGACAGAGAAGAATTGGAGGAAATATTTCAAAATTTGCTCTCTGTCATGGATAGATATCCTATGAGATGGATCAGACTTGATGTTCACTATTTACGTCCTCGTGATTCTTCATCATCTAGTGAAGACGAAACAACGACTACTACTTCAGCTAGGATATTTCAATTTTCTTCATCATCGAGTGAAGACGAAACAACGCCTACTACTTCAGCTAAAATATTTGAATTGAAAGACGAAGAAGAAGAACTTGGCTATTTATTTAATAACAAGCTCATGCTCACCGACAAATAAGCCTCCTTCCTAAGCACCGATCTTCATTCAATCACCGACTCTCGCACGATGAACAACTCTCCGTTGGCACGAATGAATTCTAGTTTCGAAGTAAATTCCAAAGAAGATTTGCAAGAAATATTTAATACTTTACACGAAATTGTTAGTAAATTCAACACTGTTAAAATGAATCTGGAAATAACTTACGCCTGTCCTATTTGTGATAAGGTTGAAAGTTCTGATGAAGATAGTTTGCTGAATCTTACTCCACTTACACCTCTACAATCAGACACGACAACAACAAGTACGGAAGCAAATGGTGAGCAACCTCCTTCCCCCACCACTTCATTGTGATTCAACTTCCCCCCACCACCTCTTTGTAATTCAACTTCCCCCCACCACTTCTTCGTTTAACTAACGTTCCTCGCTTTCACTTCTCATTCCGTCTCCAACATTTGAACTATCAACATCACTTGTTTCAAAATTTCAAACACCAAAAAACAACACTAAAGATGG
The DNA here is from genome assembly GCA_030545055.2 of Neoaliturus tenellus. Taxonomy (NCBI): domain Eukaryota; kingdom Metazoa; phylum Arthropoda; class Insecta; order Hemiptera; family Cicadellidae; genus Neoaliturus; species Neoaliturus tenellus. The sequence goes on from CM061531.1 coordinate 269,168,451, forward strand.
ATATGATGGATGAAGTTTCCTTCGTCACAAGGATGGAAGAGGAAAAGATGAAAGAAGAAAAATTGAAATTGGAAATTAAACGTTTGCAATTGGAACGGGAAAACCAACTCGAAATATTACGTTTCTTCAAACTTGTCAAGTATGTCATCTGGGGACTCTGCCTGTACCTTATCCTCGTCGTCGGCGTTTGCTTTTACAACTCCGTATTTCATCACAAAAATTCAACTTGTATTGCACATTGATTGTATTTGTTTTTGCACATTGATTGTATTTGTTTTTACGAATAAAGTTCAAAACTTAAATCTACCTATCCCGCTATCACCGGATAGTTCAACTCTCAGAACTATTTCCTGTGCTAGCGGGATAGGCTTTTTTAAAACTTACTCGGGATGACCTTGACATACTTTCCGTAACCCAATTATCAAGTTGAATTTCAGTTTTGAACTAACTTTTAATTTATGCGGAGTTTTAGTTGAACCCGGTTAATTTATGCGCACATTTTGTTCAACCCCAAATTGTTGAATTTCAGTCTTGAACTAACTTTTAATTTATGCGCAAATCTACTTCAAACGCTCACCCCACCTCCTCACCCCTCATTTAATATACGACCGGAAGCTATGTGCCCCGGCACGTGGCTTCCGGGGCAGCTGGCCTGTGCCAGAAGTGGCCAAATCTAACTACTAATGGAGTACGGTAATTTTGTTATCCACAACATGACTGAGTATAGTAATCGCTTTTTTTTGGAAGAAGGTGGAAATTTGAATTTGACTTTTATGTTACATTTTTTTGTAAGAAACAAAAAATGTATTAACTTTCTGATCTTATTAGGCCTACTTCTCAACAAATATATTTATAGAATTTGTATGTTTTGTGTATTGGAAATTCTTATAAACTTAATTACTTTTCAAGATTAAATAACGTAACTAATTCCTTTTTTCTTCTTATCACAAATAGTGAGCTTGAATTTATTTGAACAACATTAAAAGAATCACCAATAGTTAAACTATTCGGTTGTCATTTAGGTTAACATCTATGTTTCAGTAAAAATGGTATGACATTTCCGGGTTAATAGATTTCTTAGTTAAGCCTAGCTGGAATACCAAAAATAAAAATATGTCGTATTTTTTGTTTTGACACCGTAATTAATATTAATAGGCTACTGAACCCAGCTGTCTTATTTACATAGTTATTTTCTACATTTTGATATTTATGTGTATGAATGCTATTATTTACATTTGTTGTTTCTTTGCCAAGTGCAAACCTGCACACTTTTACCTTGTATAATTTTATATGAGGGAGGACTATGATGAGTTAGTAAACCTATGTCATGATTGTTCTTGTGAAAATGTTCAACAATTTTGCTGCCCCGAGGAAGAGGAGAATAAAACTATTTTTAGGATAATGCAACAAAATATACGAAGTTATAATAAGAATTTTGACGAATTTTTAGTTTTTCTTAACAGTATCAACATTAAATTTCAGTGTATAATCTTAACTGAAGCTTGGTTGTATGATGACAGTGACCTAATGAGTATTGAAGGATACAATATGTTTAGATCGTACAATAATCTTAACCAGAGCGACGGCATTGTTGTCTATCTTGATAACACGTTATCAGCGTCCTGCACCCAACTGTTCCTGGGTGGAGTGGCCACGACCTTGTCGCTGACTTTCACTTGGGCAGATAATACTTTCCAGCTTTTGGCCATATACAGGAGTCCTAATTCAAATATATTGCACTTTTTAGAGGGGTTAAGTAACTATTGCATGGAAAACAATAATTCTTCTAATTCATTTATTTTAGCTGGGGATATTAACTGTAATATTTTGAATGTCGCAAGTAACTCTCCAGAGGAAAAATACCTTAACATACTTTATGATTTTGGTTTAATTTCATGCATAGACAAAATTACTCGATCTGCCAGTAATAGTTGTATTGACCACATTTTTGTAAAACTAAAAAAGCAAATTGATACTAAATCTGCCGTTGTTCACACAAATATTACTGATCATTATTCAACTGTTTTGCAAATGTCTTTATATAAGGTCAATCAGAACCGACAATATAATTCAACACTGAAGAAAATAACGAATTGGCATAAAGTACAGGAAAGTTTATTTAATCAAAATTGGGAAGAAGTTATTTCTTGCCACAACGTGAACCAAAGTTTAGAGAAATTTGTAACCATCATTCAAAATTTAATTTCATTAAATACGACTAATGTTAAATGTAACGCAAAACACTTTAAAATTAAACCATGGATTACCCATGGTCTGGTCGTTTCGATGCGGAAGAGGGACAGTTTGAGTAAACAGCTCAAGCGCCAACCTTACAATCTTAACTTACGCAACAGGTACATTCGGTACCGCAACCTTCTGCATTCTTTGATTAAGCGGACTAAATTTAATTTTTACAAGGATAAAATTAACGAAGCTGCCGGGGACACCAAGAAGTTCTGGAAAATCGTGAGAGAAGTATCTGGTCGGCCAGGCAGTAAGGATAGGTTCCCGGTGGAAGCTTTTGTAGATCGGCAGGGCACTGTCTCTCCAACCGAAATTGAAGTAATTGCTAAAAATTTTAACAAATATTTTGCTTCCGTAGGCTATAATCTTGCAAACAGCATTCACCCTAGGGGTACACCAGAGGTGGAGGACGCCCACCACTCGGTGGATTCTGAATTTACGCTACGGCCAATCACATATCAAGAGATCATCGATATTGTTATGAGTATTAAGGGAGGTTCTGCACCAGGCAGTGACAATATTCCATCCCAGTTCCTCAAGGACAATGTACATAGTTTGATCCAACCATTATCTCATATAATTAATTCAAGTATACAACAAGGGCAATTCCCAAATTTATTAAAAGTCTCTAAAGTTATTCAAATTTTTAAATCCGGTGATAAAAGCTCAGTGATTAATTTTCGACCAATTTCATTGCTTTCTTGCATTGATAAAGTAATTGAGAAGTGTGTAAAAATTCAGCTATCATTGTATTTGGAACAACAGTCAATAATAACGGATTGCCAATACGGATTCAGGTCAGGAAAAAATACTTCAGATGCATTGTTTGATATACACAAAGTAATAGTACATGAAATAGGAGAAAAGCGGAAGGTTTTGGTAACATTTCTGGACCTGGCTAAAGCTTTCGACACAGTCAACAGAGACAAATTAATAAATAAATTATATAATTGTGGAATTAAAAATGTTTCATTAAATTGGTTTATTAGCTATTTTTCTCAGCGGAAACAGTTTGTCACCATTAACAGTGTTAATAGTGACACTGATGACATTAACTTTGGAGTTATTCAGGGTAGTACTCTTGGTCCTTTGTTATTTCTGATTTATATTAACAATATATCTAAAATCAACACCCAGGGAAAATTATTCCTTTTTGCTGACGACACAGCGCTTATGTCATCTGGCTGCACGTGGGAGGAGGCTTATGCTGCGGCTTCCTCGGATCTTGTGAAATTAAAAAACTGGTTTGATCATAATACTCTCACTGTGAACGTCGATAAAACTAAACATTTGCCAATATTTTTTAGAACTGATCAGGATCCGGGCCCGAGGGAGCTGCGGCTGCATTCCTGTGGTGACCCGCGGGCTGCTGACTGTGACTGTGGTATAGTGCAGCGTGTGGAGCAGTATAAAGTATCTTGGTGTAATTATTGATAAAAAATTGTGTTGGGCTCCACACGTGCAGTATTTAAAGCAAAAACTCAGGAAGCTAATTTATGCTTTCAGACAGTTGAGTCAGGTTCTGTCCGCGGAGCACTGCAGGATTGCTTACTACGCCTATGTGCAGTCAGTCTTGCAATATGGAATCTTGGGGTGGGGGGCGGCCTCCTCCTCTACATTGGAACCACTTAATGTATCACAGAAAGCAATCATCAAAGCTATTTTAAAGAAAAATATTCTATACCCTACTAATTTATTGTTTTAAGAATTTCCTGTATTGACCACTAGACAATTATATCTGAAAACACTTTTAATTTACATTAAAACAAACAAAAATACTATTTTTACAGTTTTAAATCACAGTTATGAAACAAGAGGCAGGCAAAGAGTAAATTTTGAAAATCCCAGACTTAGTCACAGTATATATTTGACTAGTCCCTTTTATTTAGCTCACTTAGTTTATAGAAATATTCCACTTGACATTCGTGAGGCTGAGAGAGGCAGTGTCCTGTCGTACAAGAGAAGCGTCCAGGAGTGGCTTTTTCGCCTTGGGGCGGAAGGGGCTGAGGCGCTGATACGGTCACCATATAACTAACACAATACAGTATCACTTAAGTTTTCCTTTCCGGTACTAGATGCATAATTTGTTCTACAATAATTTCCTTGATCAACAAAATTATTGCGACTTGAGTGTCGTGATCTTGCTCAAAACTTTTCCTTTTTTCTTTTTTAATTTCGTAATTTTTAACATCATACAAGCTTTATATATAAAGAAAATCTAAAGTTTTTTTCTCTCCTTTTTGTCGGGCATAGCATATTTTGTTGATGTTTATATGTCATTAAAACTCCTATACCTCAATTAGATATTCTTAGTCAATTAATTTTGTATTATTTAAGTTCATATTTAAGTTCCAACATTCGTGTATAGTAAGCAGTGAAGAGGACTGATAACTCATTCCCACACACAGACGAGAAGTCTATGTGGGAATTAATTCCATTTTGTAACTTTTTTGTACTGCAACTTTGTATATATCATGGAATAAATGAATTTGAATTTGAATATATAGTCAGTATCCAATTTATAATTTGAAATTAATATTTATTTGTTTCATATAACCGTATTGTTACTTCATATGTTGATATTGTAAGAATGTTCTAAATAACATCAATCCATTGAAATATTCTGGATTGCAACAAACCAAAATTTTTCTAAAAGTAGGGGAAGTGCGCGTAATTTGTACCAGCGCCAAAATCGTACCACCATGGTTTTGAGGAAACTAAGCTGCCACTAACACTCACTACGGCTATTTCTGACCCTTAGTCAACCTCATTAGCCAGAGCATTGACTGGGACGCATGGAGTCGTGTTCGTTATTTTGTGAAAAATTGTTTTAATATTTTGACTCGTTTCTTATAGTGTTGATGCTTTAGTTTATTGGAATTCATAAGAAACCATCGAGGGTAAATTAATATTCAGAATATGTTATTGGTTAAGTGATCGATTGCCTGTAAATCAACGTAAGAACCAATTTCCTAGGTGTATTTTCAGTGTAGTTATGGCAAGTTGAGTTCAAGATGGCGCGTTACCCTAAATTGTACCACTCTGTGTTTCCATAATTGTACCACCATTCTAAGTGGTACAATTTTGGCTAACACTGTATTTTGTTTCCAAATGGCTCAGAAAGTTAAAAAGTATAACAAATGGACCGAAGACGACATGTCCCGCGCTATTTCGGCCTATGAAAACGGTGGTTTAAATGCAGTTTGCCGAACTTATGGAATTCCGAAGCCGACCTTAAAAAGGCACATATAGGAAACTAAAGTCTATGCAAATTATGACTCTAAAAAGCTTGGCCACTCTCAATAATTACCAAAAGAACTAGAAGACCAGTTGTAACAACATGTTTTAAAGTTATTATTTTCCATAGAGAACATTCAATATTTGAAAGGAGCTATCCTTGTTTTTACCTGCGGCATTTAGTCTTATGACATAATGTAATTTGTATATAACATTGACAACTTACATATAATTTTCATCGCACATTCTATGTTTAGCGATTTTACAAATTTTAATATATGATATAAATCGTATGATAAATACGAGTGTTTTTCTAATACTGAATAATGTACTATATTACACTATGCCTATGTATAATTTTTTTTTTATACAAATAAACATGTTTTAGAATACTTATAACATACTATAATAATTTTTTTTGACAATAAATATAATTTCAATAATTGTGTTGTGTTTTTATTGTAAAATAAGGGTTAATTTTACAATAGGTACAATTAAGGAAACTGGTACAATTATTGGAAACAGGTGGTACATTTTAGGGGTACATGGTACAATTATGGCAATTTTTTAAAACCAAAAAAACAATTTTTTCCTATTATATTTTTTAACGAAATTACTTCAAACTTTTATAGAGCATAGATGTCATTAAGTACTAAAAGACCATCCTGATTTTGATTTTTTTAATACTTCCGGTTTTTTGAAAATTGACTTTATGCTTAGGTGGTACAATATTGGCGCACTTCCCCTATGTTCAATATTTAGTTCATTATAAATTCTAATGTAAAAACTTTGGTTAATCTTCATTATAAAGTCAAAGCTTAAGAGGAACTTTGGTTTAAGACATCGCTGTCAACTGACAGATGTACAGTGTTGTTAAGAATCGTGCCGTATAAAATTTAAAGAACAGAAATACAGTTACAATGGCAACATGTGCGTAATTTCAGCGGCTAGATTTTGGCAAAGTTCTATTTTACCGTAAGATGACAATTATGCTATTAAGAATACTCCTCCCCCCAACTTTCATTTAAAAAATTTAAATTGTAAAATTTAATTATTTATTTTTAGTTTCAATCGTAGAGATTTAGGGCTATTTTTCTTACTATAAAAACTTTATTTCTCTAAATATAATCTTTCTGGGGTACAATCTGTGAACGAGGAGCGTTGGAAATGTAACGATAAAAGGTGTTTCTATAATAATGCCAACTTTATCTTATGTAAGGGTTATAAACCTAAAGTTTATAGTTAAAAAGTGGGTAGCACAGCCTGATATCGGTGTTCCAAAACAGTATCAAAGGGATTCACATTCAAGCCACCCATTTCCGCCCACTGACACTTGCACTTCCGGTTACTGGCCTCCATCAGTCGCCGATATGCCATCAAATAAGTATTGATTTAGCACACTTAGTCGTACATTTAAAATAAATATTTAAAAAAAACTGCATAACTCATTATTAGTATGATTTGTTAAATCTGGCTGATAAATTAGTGTGATCCTTTATTTGTTAAATAGCCTACTCAACATATTTTTGCACAGCTAAATTATGCGTATATCCATATCTTGTTGCAAGTAATTCTAAAGGAATAGTTTATATGCATCTGTAATTAGGATATTTGCCTCGTAACTTTTTGTCTTAAAATTATCTTTTCATCACACCGTATACGAAAGTGACAACTTGCCGTACAGCTGAGACCTTGTTATTACCTTGTTGATACCTAAACTACTGTTATTAGGTATCAAATATTTTTCTCGACGTTAGACTGTTGTTGACTATTTGCACGATTCAACAAATTTGTTCATTTTTAATAAGTATTAGGCCTGGTTTTGCATTGGTGCTATTGGTGTGATTTTTTTTCAAAAACTTCATTAATTTTTATTTTATCGTCGAGCGTTTGTTAAGATTCATGAATTAGAAATCATACACCGCATGAACCGAATGAACTGACTTAAACATTTAATAACATTCCTGTAATTCTGTAAACAACCTTAAAATTTTCCATAAAAAATCAATTATAAATAATAATCAGTTTGTCGTGAGTAATAATAGTAAGCCTGCGAAAGAAAAGCGCATGAAAACGCAACAAATAATAAATTCTCACGGGAAATTCCACAACGTTAAACAATTTTCCACTTTGCGGCTTGCATATCCGGTACAATTACAAAGGTCCAATTAAAACTTCTTTCGCGGCCTAATGTTGCGTTATGCCCAATCGTTGGCGGACTCTCCAGATGCGGTAAGCGGCCCAACCAGTCGGGTGGGAACCGCGCCGCGATAGTGTCATCTCAAGGTCAAGGTCAAGGTCACCGGGCACAGTACTACGGTGAGGTGATCTTGTGATGCGAGGCGAGGCGGAATCCGATGCATGTTTACATCACCTCGCCGCTGACTCCGCCACCTTCACTCTCACCCGTGTTTACCAGAGCTTTGCAATTTTCACTCAACAATTTGTAACTTGTACCGTACTTTTATGAACTAAAGAATAGTTAGTGTGAATTATGTCAGATGTTCAGGGCATTCGAAACATAAATAAGCCAACTCACACAAATAGATATTTGGGAATCTTACATCCCTATCATACATTAAAAGCCTAGTCCAGTGGGATGGTCCAGAATCATAAATCAGTATTAGAAATCATGGAAGCAATGAACGTTCAAGCGTTCTGTTGGTATCAGCACAAAAATTGAATTGATAAAAAACATGTCTGGAGCACAGTAGCCTAAATAAACTGTAGAACATTCTTCATTTCCGTTTGTCTCTATTAGAAAAATGGAGTCTTTGAGTGCCAAGATTACATCTCAAACCTTACGGAATCACAGAAGCAGTATTGAAGATAAATTTCTTACATTTGAATAATGTAAGAAAACGTTCATTGTATTTCAAAAAAGTTATTTTAATGTAACGGTTATTGCTGTATAGCCTAATAACCAAGTTGAACTACATGTTTGTAATTTTATTATTGCAATGGGTAACTCCAAAACCTAAAAATGTTTTTATTATTATAAGAAGACAGGACCCCCGATTACACTAAGTCGGTTTTGGTAAAATATTTTGAATTCATCAACAGTTTTAAAATATTGTAAATTATTAAATAAATCCGGACTATTTTCTTGAAGCTAATTGAACCTGTGTAAACAATTGTTTATGTTAAAAATCAATTCTTTATTTAACTAAACTAAAATATAACTACGCTACTTATCTGCTACTTATTTGTTTTAAAGTAATATATTATTCCAGCATTGGTTCATCTAACAAGATTCTTTAATTCAGCACCTAGGAAACTTAGTGGAATAAAAGTGCATTAGTATGGCCAAGATTCTCGGTATTGTGGATAATCGGTGATGGATTAACATTATCGGCGGAGGTGGAGGTTTGTAGCTACCGGCTACGCTCGGGTCGCCCCAATCAAAGTTGTTCCGAGCCCATCAATTGACGACACCAGCCATCAATTGACGCGGGGCTTGATGGATGACGGCAAGAAACAAACTTGCTGGCTCACTGTCGACCAATTATTGTCAGCTCTTACTAGATTATCGATTATAACCTGTAGTTGTTATAGGTTCCCCACTGTTCTTGAATAAAACTGTAAGGTATTTAAGTAATAAATAAAATACTTAAATTATTATTGTGTGTTTAATTTTATTTTATTGTTGTGTAAGTTAACATTTGACTTTTACATCTCCTTTTTTTAAGTGCGGCGTAGTTTATAAAAATATTTTACTTGGATTTAGTCTACGAAAAATATTTAAGAATTTTATTAGATCAATAGTAGTAGGCCCAAGTTTAATCACTAAAAAACCCCCAAAGTTACATATTGGAAGCCTGGCTTAAACATAACACTAGGTCTTTAATTAAAGATATTTTATTGTTTATTTTCAATGTTGATCATCTTTTTACAATGCAGGCTAGTGGTTATAGAGCTCACCTTCTGTTTAGAAGGTTACCAGCTCGATCCTGTGAGAAGTCATAAATTTTCCAGGGCTCAAAATATATCCCACCTTCCTTTGTTCAATGGGTAGTAAATGAATCAGTATAGGGTATCAGCTGGTATTTGTCAGTAACAAAGATGAACCTCATCAAATCCACTATACTTAAACAGACTTTTCAGTCGTATTCACCTTAAAAATACGCACCGAATTGCGTTGGTGTCTCAATATAAAAAATTATCAAAGTATTAGAGAGGGAAAGTTAACGCCTGTTTTAAAATTAATGTGTAACATGCAATTTTTTCCACTCGTGTCTCGTTTCCTCGATAACCTCCCCAGAGAAAACCAAATCAATTATTCTGATTCTATCCGTCCGGTCGATGGACTTGCAGATTTTAATAATAAAATCAGCCGACCGGAAGGAGACTGTTAGTGGTGGAAAGTGGACGTGGCCAGCGGGTATCTGTGTCGGGCCGGACCGCAACAACCCGTGTAGTGGCCGTAGTGGCCAGTGGCCGTGGGAGACCCCACGTAGAGAGATGATACAAACTGTAACCGAGCAACAAACAAACTGTGCCTGATCGAAACACACACCGTGTCGCTTGGTTTTGGGTCCAGCGGGATCTGGTAGCTTAATCTCTCGACATTTCTTTAGTTTTCAATGCCAAATTTGCATAGCAGCTCTTCCATGAAATCGATATTTCTCCCTAAAGAGGCCCATGCGTTCATACATGAAAAGAGTGGATCCAAAATAGACCCTTGAACAACGCCATAGTGACATAAATCTCGTGCAAGGAAATATGTTACGCAACTTGATCCACAAATGGTATCTTTGTTTCTAAATCCAAACAATACAGAAGAAACAATATCTCAGGAAATACCCTACGCCCCAATACCCTAAAGCTTTTTGGCAAGAAATCCATGTTGATCCTGATTGCCAATTTCTTTAATTCAGATATTTTAGAGTAGCCTAATTGTCAAGGACAAACATGAAATGAACTGCCTTCTAGAAATGGTTAAATTGTGATCGTAACATGAATGCTGAGTGCGGGTCACGTTGTCTATATCATTAGTTCCTAACTGCAAACCAAACAAACTGAAAGAATTCAAAACTTATACTATCGTAAATTATTTTATTATTTGTAAAAGAAAAAATTAATAATATATCATCGACCTGAGTTTACAACGACCTACTTTTACATCTTCATTGTGTGTGTCCCTCCATATGAACCTTCTGTTGCTTGGGCTACCGACTACAGAGGGTTCCCATAGCGGCAGTGGGGTAGCCATTGTTAGTGTTTACTTTATGCGCAGTCACCATACGATAACGCTGTTATCTGTTCCCATAAATTACCGCTCTCCTCTCAGAATATCACTTTACACAGTTGGCCAACAACGAACCACGATTAATACAAAATCTGTTAATTAGGATGTTTTTAAATCCCGCATTCCAACCAGATACCAATGTAATTTATACTAAGGTTATTGTCGTGGTTCGAATAAACCATTTAAAACACAACCTTGTGGCTCGGTATAACGTTTTGCAGGGACAAACTATATACCTTAGGCGTTAAGATCAATTTTTTCCAAAATCCTGTAGATTGAAAAAATAGGTGACTAAATTGTGCAGCAAAAACTCACAGACTTTAATACATTGTGGACTTCAGCCACGACAAACATTCGTGACGAACTTGTTCGGCGAACACAAAAAATTAACAAACAATTAACTGGATATATAATTTACTAAAAGGTTAGCAACGGACAAACAAAAGTTCGGAAGAACTTTGTTCGCCGAACATGGTCGGCCTGTGCGGACGCGGCTTGAGGCAATGTTGAAATGGTAAATACAGAGGATCTCAAATGACCAGAACGCGGAAAAACGAACTTTAGCTATGGAAACACATTGAGAGTTGATAATACTGATCGGAAATTGTAATGTCAGCTGTCCACTATGTTCATAAAGAAGGAAAGCGGTTTCACCAGTGCTGAAATCACGTTTAAATAACGCTGCGAGTAGCTACTAGCAAGCTATGTGACACACAGTCAACCATTGAAAGCGCCTTCGGAGGTGTCCGAGTTATCCGGAGTGTCGGAGTATCGGGAGTAAAGTTTGGGGATTGTTACTACGAGTATGTTTGAGATTACATTAAAAATTATCTTATCTTATCTTAAACTCTAAAAACAAGCACTGTCTGTACGGAAAAAATTTTCTCTCTCCAAGGATTTTGATTTTTTTAATGGGGGTTTTGGCCACGAGGAATCGATTGGCGTTGGTCCCATGGTTGGGAATTCGGGCTAGAGCCCTTCAAAGTTCGCATGTTATCCTTGTAGAAATTGTTTGATTGAACAAAAATAAGCTGATTAATGTAGATATAAACCCGTGTTACATCTTTAACCTGTGGTTTAGGAAAAGTATAAAAAAATGCAGCAGCCTTCAGTCTGGCGAGTGAGGGAAGCGAACGAGCTCATTTTAAAGAGGAAGAGGGGGAGTGAGCGGAGCGAACGAGCTTTGTGTGAGAACGATAGTAATAATTTTACCGAACTTATGGTTGATAACCCTGGTTCTTATACTCTAAAACAAGCAATGTTTGCAAGGGCAATTTTTTCCGGTCAAGGATTTTTTATTTTTTGGTTGATTATATGGGCCTTTTGGTCATGAGAAATCGATTGGAGGTGGTCCCATGGTTGGGAAAACCCCGGATTCGTCCTAGAGCCCTTCAAAGTTCCTATATTATCCTTATGACGATTTTTGGTAGTTACTAACAATGTATACAGAACCGAATAAGTAGGGACATCCCATGTTAAAAAAATTTTGTTTTGCCCCCGAAAACCAGAGAAAAATAATGCGCTGATGCAGGGTTACTTCTCCTTACTGTCATGGGAAGCGCTCTTTCTACCTTCTCAAATGTCAAAATGAGCATAATTATTTTTAAAAAATCAAAACAATAACAGACATCTGCAAAATGATTCTTGTCATCTGTTTCCATTCAACCAATCAGCATAATCCTTACCATCTTGGAGGTGCTATCTGTGTTTCAGGGGCGGCGTTCTCACTTCCCCATAAGGATGTCCCTACTTATTCGGTTATGTATACATTGCTAATAATGAACAAATATCAGCTGATTGTAGATACACTGTTCGGAAATGACAAAAAACTGAACTTTAAGCGTTTGGTGTGGTATAAGTAGTATGGCACGATCTTTTGTTCGTTCCTCAGTTGGTATCGAACAATCGCCGAGATCGTTTTGGGGTCCCAGTGCCCGCAGTTATCTGTACGGCTATCGCCTCGGTCTCAGTCAGTTCCCATCACCAGGTTGACATTGACGGATGTTCTGTAAGGTGATCTCGGCTCAATGTCCCTTCTCCTCGTCTCGGGGGTCGTTTGCGGTCAGACTGCGATGCGCTTTGATTGTTTATACCATCATTTATACTTTCATTTGGTTTTGTTCGTTGTAGATTTGATGGAGGTGCAGATAATTAGTTCCATTCAATTGGGCTGCATCTGCCATTGGTTAGACGGATTTTACAGATTCCTCATTGTAAAAGAATGTAATTGGCTTTTTTCGAACGCTCCAATGAAGGTGAAGATCGATGTATTAATAAAGTTCGATGTTCCTCGTTGCTCATTTGAACAAAAATTATTATTATTTTTTTATCCTCTCTTGACAAAACTTTCAACCAAAATTATAAAATTATACAAAATATAAGTCCCATATCAATAGCAGTTCATTTTACAGCAGAAATACTGCAGAAAGTACTCCTTCATTGTGATCAAACTAAATGTTTGAAAATTTTGCAGATCTCCACGTGAATTATCACAAGGAAATTTAATTAGTTGTTGAGGTTATTATCAAGAAAAACTTTTAAAATACTTTTCTGTCTTAAATATTTTTAACACCAGTATTTTTATTTGTTTTTCCCTTTTTGGCAGGAAATGGTCTAAGCCCTTGTATTGATACTATGTAAAGTCGACCTGTAGTTCTAGCTTACCAATCAATATGGTAACTACAAATAAACGGCAACTGTGTGATGAATCGAACCTGGCCACGATGTAAGTGGCTACATCATGATTGTCAGGTGGCAAAACCACCAGGTTAGTCTCTTTCTTACTGGTTTACATACTGTTATTATTAAAATAATAGATAAATTTTGACTTGGTTTTTAGAAACCTTTGTTGTATACAGAGTGATTTAATAAGAGGGTCAGCTGTCTTATTAAAAAACTATATGAGGTACTGAACAAAGTTAAGAAGCACCGAACCAGAATGTTTTATTCTCTTTAATTTTGTGATAGAAAACAATTTATTTTGGCTACCATTTTTCCAATATGGCGACCAATTCAAAATTTTTAAAAACGAACCCCCATTTTGTTGTCATATTCAACTTGTTACGAAGTATTAAGACCTTTTTATTGTTTAATAATTTTCTCAAAAACCTTAGGGTTAGGGGGCTGGATTCAATTAGGCCTACAGTACATTTTTAGTACCATTAAAAATAACCTGGGACAAACTTTCATTATCTGTTTCTCCGAAATCATTCAGTAAAATTAAAAATATCGATTATAAAAGTGTCTTGAATCTTAACAATTATGTACTAACTTAATTTACAATGTAGCCTATCAGACAAAACAATAAAATTCCTATATGCTAAGACATTTTAAGGCATTTTTATTCTTGGGTACAGTAGCTCTTTTTTTATTTTACAGAATGGTTTCGGAAATACAGGCAGTGAAAGTTTGACCCACGTTATTCTTAAGGTTGAAATAGTATATTTCGTCTCTAGTCCGGAAAGTGGTCGTTACCGGTGCAAGATCGAGTTTCAAGTACGAGGCGAAGCCGAGTACTTGAATTCGATCGAGCACCGATATACCACTTTCGGACGAGTTACGAACAGTACTTTTCATGATACCACCTTTAATAAATATACAGTTTGGATAAAAATTAATAAATTTTAACCTATATACCCCCTTTTACGTTGTTATTTGTTTATCTTGTATTTGAACTATTTACAACTAAACAATCAGCTATTTGACATTTATATATTGGAGTCAACGAGGTTTAAGTTACTGTAAGCAGAATAGCAGCGCTAGTGGTGTCAAACATTGGAAGTTTTTTTTCCGGCCTAGTCCCGAAAACCACTGTTTCGAGGTCTAGTCCCGAAAACTTTGTTTACCAACACGTTTATCCAACCCACCGGGAATCAACTAAATTCACAGCTGACCGTTCCGAAAACAACGTTTATCGCAATGGTATGATGAAAATAATTTTTATTGCCTCTAGCACCCTAACCGTTAGGTTTAGAGAAAATACGTAAAAAATAAATAAAGTCTTAAAATGTTGTTAATTCCTTTTATAGTTTTTTTTTAACAAAACAGTTGGCACACTTGTATCAATCACAGTGTATAATGATACCTCACATGACACTAAACCATGAAGGAGATCTCGTTTTTGTTGTGATACGATACTTTGGGTCGAGGTTTCTTGTGAGTAATAAGTAAAAATGAAACAAATTAATAATTGCCTTGATAATACTCTATTATATTAAGAGCAGTTTTCACCATTTTAGTTTAAACGCGATCTTTAGTTTTAACCTAAGTTTAAACTAAAAGTTAAAGTCTGCACATGCAGATTTTAAACTTACACCTCCTGCTGTTTTGAATTGCTTTCAACTAGATTATATTTTACTCTAAAATTTATTTAGACTAATTGTTAAAATAGCTCGAAATATCTTTATAGTCCGATTACCGACAGACCAATTTAATACCACTCGAAAAGTTATAACTAAAAAAAAAAAAAAAAAAAAAAAAAAAAAAAAAAAAAAAAAAAACATTTACTGTATACTTTCAGGGATTTTCTGTTTTAGTGGTTGTTTTTAAAATACATGAAGTACAAAAATATGTTTCTTGTAAATGAAACAGGCATTCATGGTAAATTTTATGCAACAATTTTACTTAATGCTGACTAATCACTAATTGTTTCAAATTCCCAATGCATTTTCTTAAATTATTACATAATCATTTTATTTTAATATTTGATAATAATGTTCTAAATTTAAAATACTTCACAAATATTGTTGTTAATAGGGGATAACACATACTGAAAAAGATAAAGAAAAAATAATACAGCATAATAAATAAGTGTTTACACAGGACTGATGGAACTATAAATTTCAGTAAAACCCCAAAAGAATAAAAACTAAATTTCTTAATAAACCTCAACTTAGTCTATTTTTATTTTATAAATATGTAATAACTTTCACGGTTTACATGATCCCTCAAACACTATCCAGACGGACACAAAAAGAGTTTTGTGTCCCATAAATCACGTGAAAGGCTCTATCTCGGCCGCGATTGGTTGGCGCAGTCACGTGACTAATGACGTCACCCCCCCCCCCCCTCACAGAGGATCCTGATACAGCCACATTTACACATCGCCCTCACAATCTGCTTGTCGGTTATTTTCCTGAATCAAGCGGCAGTTGTTTGTAAATTTTCACCGGTGATTTGTCCTGATTTGTGTGCTTGATTTGGCCACAGGATGTGTGATTTATGCATTACTGTATCGTTATATTTTCCTTTCCATTATTTTACTATCGTAGAAAGCAAAATATAGGCGGTCCTGTATTTGTTTACTCTAAATTTTGATGACGATTTTTCCTCCCTTTAAAGCGATATTTAGTATTAGGCTATTAATAAAACAATTAATATATTATTAGGAAAATGAAAATGATATTCATTTATTACCTTGCAGCCAAAAATATTTAGCACTAGATTAATCGGCCAGGGTCTCTGTATGTGAATGTCTCATATCCACTGTGCTTCACCATGGTGATCAGTTGATAGAGGAGACTATGGTGTAAGTGGGCGGCTAACGCAAAGCTAACCCCATAGTCTCACAGGCTCCATTCAATATTTTCCGTAGTTAAAAATATTATGTGAATTTCATCTATAAATTTGTTTTATCATCACGCAATCACGTGAAAACCACCTGACATTTGGCCAACATGTCGTAAGAATACCGGTAAAATGTCAAAGCCTGTTATAGACTCAATTTTGTTTTGAAAATAAATAAGTGTTACATCTCAGGGCAATGAAAATCCTCCATATTATTCTTAAAGACACAAATCTTATAAGACAGATATACTTAAACATTTTTATTGGTATCTCACTATACTTAAAGGCGAGTGAGCGGAGCAAACGAGCTCATCCTGAGGGACCGGAGCGGACGAGCTTGCTTATTGACAACAATTTATTAGGGATATCAACGAGAGCGAAACGTGGGTAAAAGCCAGTGGTAAATAATAACAACTATGGATATATATAAATTTATTTAATCGTATTAGCTATTAACAACTAATATTTTGCCAATTTAAATATTTTCCAACCTACCAACACGACAAAAGATTGTTTGCCTGATTATGAGCAGCTTAGTAACTCTCTCAAGTACTGGGCTTCAAAAGTTTAGGCAAAACATGGAGAGTTCAATGACATTGATGCGTGAACAGGGACCCGTGTTGTATGAACTCTCTTGAATAACTAGGTGCGAGACAATAACAGGTATTTCACGGGACCACGTAACGGTGACAAGTAAACAGGTTGACCTAGACCTTCCCTCATCCGAATGTCGGAGCGTAGTTGTAGTTGTAACTGGTTCTGCCTAACTAATACGTGGTAGTGCACCTCCTTAACCCTGCGGCTGCTCAAGTTTAATGCGAAATAAAGAATTGGTAGACAACTAAATGCTTTTTATTACATATTTTACTTGTTTATCTATAGTTGTACTAATTCATTTAGAATATACTGTATCGAACTCTTACGGAAAACTGTCTAGAGATTGGTTATAGGTAAAATATTAGATAATTTTAGCCACATTTTTCGCCTTTGTTGCATTTTAATGTTGGCGAAAATATTTTTATTTTTTATCAAAACTTTAAAACTCAAAACTAACGTATGACTACTCAACAGGAGGAAAATATACGTATTCAATATAGTGAATTACCTTGCAAAACTAAGCTGCAGCAATATAATATGACCATTAATCAGTTCTTTATTGTCATCTAACAAATTAAAGCTTTGACAAACGTCACATTTTTTCGTCACGTATAGACGTTCACTGTACGTTCATTTATACGTTCATCTATACATTAAACAGTTACAGATCCTGCTGCATGATATTTTTATGCTCAATTGTGCTTAGATGGTGGATTATTTTAAAACAACATATAAAATATTAAGGTATATATTATACCAAAAGTTGGATGACTTGTTGGTTTGAATGAATTCGTTTGAAAAAGATCAATGTTAATTTGTTCTATGAACTCTTTCAATTCATGTCCCCTCCTTTTTCCAACCATGATAAGAGATATAAACCATTACGTTATCGTTTGCTTAGTTGTAAGAGGCTACTTTAAACTCAGGGGCCGACACCGATCACGTCGATCAACGACTAAACTCCTGGGGAGCAGTTTGGACTCGGGACAAAAACTTAATCTAATCAAACCCATCCTGCGCTCGAGTTACTACTTGCCGATCTGGAGACGCTACGTTCTCCTGTGATCCCTTGATGATTTATGTAGGTAGTTAAATGGAGACGAACTCCGACTAATCATCTAATTGATGCCAACTTGAAATCACTGCCAGCAGCCTCCTCACTTATTGCAGTCTGCTACCCAACACATCCGTGAATGTGAAGCTCAAAACCATAGCTCATCTTTCCACACATGATTAATTTCATAAATGTTTACTTTATTATTATTATTCATTATTTTTCATCTGTTTTTGTTTTTTGTCTTTTAGGGGTGGGGCAATTAACAAACACCCCCTCCACATAAGGATGATTGTAGCGTTTTTGTTTTAGTTTATTTCAACAGGAAACCCAATACATCACAATACCATTCAACATTACTGCCTGAAAATGGCTAAAAATAAGTTTAATGACTCAAAATTTTGTTGTTTTTTTCAATCATACCATATAGGCCTATTTCAGGTTTATATTTTTACTCTTTTTGTTGTTTTAACTAAGCATACCTACGTTGCTGATCCCGATATTCATCCAAAACCCTAGGTCTGCTTAAAGACGTCGAATTTCGGTCGACAATTACTTTTCCTTTAACATTTTTGTCAATAATCGTGAATAACGGTGGATTTGCCACGTATTTGTTGTAATAATTTATATATTAAATCTAAGCTTTTAGGTCCTCCTAAAAATATTGTTTGGATGTTGTTTTATTCAATAAATAATATAGTTTGGATATTAATGATTGAATTAGGTTGAAAGAATTTACTAAGTATTTAATCTGGTCTCAAAAACACTTCATTATATATGTTTTTCGTTTCATTTGGAAAATTCACTTTAAGATATTTTTAATTGATAAAAGTAAGTTTTGTTATTATGGTTTACTACTAAGAAGGCAACGAAAATCAAGGAACAACATTGAACAAACAAAACATACTGTACTGTAAGTTATACAAATTATTACGCTTCTACGGTGGTTTTCGATTTTATTTTTATTGAAAACTTTTAATTGTGGAAAGAACATTTATCCATGCTAAAATACCAGCATTTGTTAACATACCTGTAAGTAGGATGTAATGGGGTAGGAGTAATTGCGCGGGTCACTTGTAATCATGCTAAATAAGAAATGTAAATACAGTATATTTAATTTTTTTTATTATTTTGTATACAATCTATTTAGAAATACAATATGAATTTTACAATTTAGAAGTATAAATGTTATATATTGTTAAGATATTACGTTTTTATAAGTATAAATGTATAGGATAATGCAGTTTTGAATTGCCAGTTTAAAAAATTGATTGATCGTAACTCGGTATTTTTTACTGATCCGGGTCAAAAGGTGCTCAAGCTAAACTTGGTTCCCTGGATATTTGTTTGTAATTGGCTGTAACTTATGTACAGTTTCGACTTATTTAAATGACGTTGATGAACAATAATAACGATAATTGTTTTACTTCGAACATTATTTTAAGTTTTATTTTAATAAAACCCCAACAAGAGTCCATGGGAATCAAACTATCAAGTGCATACGTGATATAAGACAGTTAACACGTATTTCGATTACATCTTTTCAGAGAACAACACCAAATACACCCGCAGCCTCGTGTTTGACACGTATGCGTTTCATCGCAATATCTAGTTGTCAATCCTTCAAACGGCCAAAACTCGATCAGCAAGTTCAACCGAAACTTGTTCAAAACCACATTTAACTTGATCTGATTCCAAATATAATTTTAATGGATCCAATACTGAAGACTTGTATAAAAAATAGTATGTTATCGATTTGTTGATTAGAAGACCAAAGAGAAGCTACAAATAATTTTTCGTGTACTTATATTATCAACATTTTACTTTTGTATCAAATTTATTTAGTAAATCGAACTCATTTTTTAATTCAATAGAGCGTTTTTAATAAATAATTGTTATTTTAAAAATTTTTACAAAAATAGATTAATTCTTCTAGTAAAAAATTCCCGAAAGGTGGGGGGGGGGGGGGGAGAATGTAGGTAATGGATTATTTTGTCATCTACTTCTGTATTTTGCATTTCATGATATAAAATAAATTATAGCTAGGCTTACCCTTTCAAACCTACCCTTAGCTTCCTGCATGAACAAACTGATTAAACGAACTTATCAACAATCCTACTATACCTAATATTAATTACCGATAAGAATATCAAACAAAAAAATTTAATTGTTTGTTTGATACATTAACACTGCTGTTAAAATAACGAAAATGTTGTATAGACTATTGCAGTGTCCATTTGAACATCTTTTCATACCCTTTACCATTCATAAAAATCCTCTTGAGGTGACAGATCAAAACCCTTGACAACCAAAAGATGACAGCGACACACGAGGGTATTTTTGCGACTGACAAATAAACCTATGATGACAATATTTCTTAAAGGGTGGTGATAACGTTACCGATATGACAATGTTGTATGTTGCCGTTGCAGATGGGTGGACTGTGGTGAAAGGTAGATAAAGGCCAGCGGTCCTACAATCCCCGGGGGCCCTTTAACACTGAGCTGTCAGATGGATGGTGATAATGTTACCGATATGGCAATGTTGTGTGTTGCCGTTGCAGATGGGTGGACTGTGGTGAAAGGTAGACCGAGGCCAGCGGTCCTACAGTCCCCGGGGGCCCTTAAACACGTAGCTGTCTGGTGGATGGTGATAACGTTACTGATATGTCAATGTTGTATGTTGCCGTTGCAGAGGGGTGGACTGTGGTGAAAGGTAGATAGAGGCCAGTTGTCCTACAGTCCCCGGGGGCCCTTTAACACTTAACTGTCTGGTGGATGGTGATAACGTTACCGATATGTCAATGTTGTATGTTGCCGTTGCATCAGATGGGTGGAGTGTGGTGCAAGGTAGATAGAGGCCAGTTGTCCTACAATCCCCGGAGGCCCTTTAACACTGAACTGTCTGGTGGATGGTGATAACGTTACCGATATGACAATGTTTTGTGTTGTCGTTGCAGATGGGTGGACTGTGGTGCAAGGTGGATAGAGGCCAGCCGTCCTATAGTCCCCGTGGGCCCTTTAACACGGAGCTGTTAGATGGATGGTGATAACGTTACCGATATGACAATGTTGTGTGTTGCCGTTGCAGATGGGTGGAGTGTGGTGCAAGGTGGATAGAGGCCAGCCGTCCTATAGTCCCCGTGGGCCCTTTAACACGGAGCTGTTAGATGGATGGTGATTACTTTACTGATATGACAATGTTGTTTGTTGCCGTTGCAGATGGGTGGAGTGTGGTGCAAGGTGGATAGAGGCCAGCCGTCCTATAGTCCCCGTGGGCCCTTTAACACGGAGCTGTTAGATGGATGGTGATTACTTTACTGATATGACAATGTTGTTTGTTACCGTTGCAGATGGGTGGAGTGTGGTGCAAGGTGGATAGAGGCCAGCCGTCCTATAGTCCCCGTGGGCCCTTTAACACGGAGCTGTTAGATGGATGGTGATTACTTTACTGATATGACAATGTTGTTTGTTGCCGTTGCAGATGGGTGGAGTGTGGTGCAAGGTGGATAGAGGCCAGCCGTCCTATAGTCCCCGTGGGCCCTTTAACACGGAGCTGTTAGATGGATGGTGATAACGTTACTGATAAGACAATGTTTTGTGTTGTCGTTGCAGATGGGTGGAGTGTGGTGCAAGGTGGATAGAGGCCAGCCGTCCTATAGTCCCCGTGGGCCCTTTAACACGGAGCTGTTAGATGGATGGTGATAACGTTACTGATATGACAATGTTGTGTGTTGTCGTTGCAGATGGGTGGACTGTGGTGCAAGGTGGATAGAGGCCAGTTGTCCTATAGTCCCCGTGGGCCCTTTAACACGGAGCTGTTAGATGGATGGTGATTACTTTACTGATATGACAATGTTGTTTGTTGCCGTTGCAGATGGGTGGAGTGTGGTGCAAGGTGGATAGAGGCCAGCCGTCCTATAGTCCCCGTGGGCCCTTTAACACGGAGCTGTTAGATGGATGGTGATAACGTTACTGATATGACAATGTTGTGTGTTGTCGTTGCAGATGGGTGGAGTGTGGTGCAAGGTGGATAGAGGCCAGCCGTCCTATAGTCCCCGTGGGCCCTTTAACACGGAGCTGTTAGATGGATGGTGATAACGTTACTGATATGACAATGTTTTGTGTTGTCGTTGCAGATGGGTGGAGTGTGGTGCAAGGTGGATAGAGGCCAGCCGTCCTATAGTCCCCGTGGGCCCTTTAACACGGAGCTGTTAGATGGATGGTGATAACGTTACTGATATGACAATGTTTTGTGTTGTCGTTGCAGATGGGTGGACTGTGGTGCAAGGTGGATAGAGGCCAGCCGTCCTATAGTCCCCGTGGGCCCTTTAACACGGCGCTGTCTCGCTGGACCGACCATGTGAGTATACGGACTGATAGCATTTATAGATTGTTGCATAGTTGGTATTCTCTAGTCTGTTTATTTGTATATTACTTGATAGTTTAAGTTGAAGCTATTTTACTCCTTGACCGAAATACATTTTACAGATGAAGATTTTATACTTTGCCTTACTTATATTCTTCCATTACACAACCACGTCATTAAATCAAATAATTTTAATCGAGACATGTATTCGCACTATTGTTATCCTTTTAACTCCATAAACTTTGTTCCTTGTTTAATGTAAGAAGTACCAAGGTTAATCGAGCCAGCCCTCGCTTGTTACTTTTAATTCTTTTTTACTATAGTGTCATGGTAATCAAGATTTTAGGATTAAATTTACACCTGACTATCCATAGTTAACAGTTGTAAAAAAAAAAAAAAACTAAACATTGATGTTCCTTTATTTTTGTTTACTTTTAGTTGTTGTTTCGTTGCCAAAATAGCAACCAATCATAAGGACAATGTTAAAAACTACGATTTTAAACTTAATTTTAGACAAAATTTGATTTCTTCTGGGGTTGAGGATGTTTCTAAACTCATTTCTGGGCCAAAACACTCTTAATATGCAAAGTTTAAGCAAAATCTTCCAGCTAGATTTAGAGGTCATGGAACACACATCCCTTCAGACATTCCTCGTAATATAGTATAGAATTTGTTTTGGGTAATGGTGTACATTAAAGTCCTTTCGGTTTTTTGAAGGAACGTGATTGTTTTAGTGGAGCATTGGCAAACCCACGATGATCGCCTACCATATGCTGGTAATAGAACTAATACGAAACTATAAAATTTTTTAAATGAATAAATACCTAAATTAAAAGATTTTATATTTGTATTCATCGGTAAATTTAGAGAAAAATATATATAGGCAATCTGTTAATAGTGTATAATTTATGATTTTGTTATTGCAGAAAAGTTAATTTCCGTAAGTATTATCATAATTGTGTCGTGTTTGGTGTAATTATCTCTGAAATTAAACGAAAATTATTTTAACAAATTATTAGTTACCTACTATACATCCCAGTGTATGAGGCCAACTGCAAGTTGGAGAGTGCTTGCTCGAAATCAAGCACCTGTTTTTGACTATCACATGACCCCCAACCCAATCCTGATATTATTCTAATAGAAAAATTACAAATTTCAATGAGGAGTTCCGTTTACATAAAAAAACCTCAGCGTATTTATTAGGTACTGGTACTAGTGTACTTGTTGTTCGAAATCGAACAATTTAGTTTGGACTATCACTTTTCAATGCCAAAAATGTTTTTTTTAGTTCAAAATCAATGTTCGGGTTCATGTTCATCCACCACATCCACCGCACCCGGGTTTTAGATAATCACGTAACAAATCCCAATGGTCCCGTGATAAATGACGGTGAATCCTATAGTGACGGCATTTTGCTGCTGTCTTATGAACCCACCGGGATTTGATTGTTGACCTCCACGTGCCTTTTTTGCTAACCGCAAAAAATCCATCGAATCCCGGTTGCGGTGGATTGCGGTGGATGAACGTGAACCCGACCAATGAATGCGTTCACAAGCATCCACCGCAAAGAGGTTTGTTTAAGTTTTTGCCTATCACGTGACAAATTCCAGACACTTTATTTGTGGGATTTGCCACGTGATAGGAAAAAACGTAAACAAACCTCTTTGCGGTGGATGCTTATGCTTGTGGACGCGCTGAATAACAACCAAACACTAGATATTCTTATTATCAGTAATCACCCAAAACAAAACTACACTTAATCACAGTTGTACATTAAAAGATGTTTAAAATGCTCAACCCAATTCTCATTGGAAAATTTCAATTTTTAATCATGGTTAGCGATTTTAAATCCGAATCTCATCAATTTATGGTGGAAATAACTACAGAGCTAGTCCTATCTAGCAACACCAAAAACTTTCAAATCTGTTGTAAACCGCTAACTCGTCTAAAAAACATTAGCATATTCGCGTCACTACCTCATCCGCGGAACAAACTCGTTCGCTTTGCTCACTTGCCTTCCGACACAATAATTTTCATAAGTACAGTGACTGTGAGAGAAGGTAAACAACGTACCCAGTTGTGCCATCGCCCCTATCCCTTCCCCCAGTGTTATTTGACCCGTTTAATTGTTGTGTGGAAACAAAGTGGGCTTAATTGTCCCTATATAATGAAGCGCTCTCTGCTTTCTCATATGGAGGTCTAATTAAAGTAATTACTACTGTTTCCATATGGGTGTTTCAATAAGCGTAGTCGAACAGAGTGGAGGGTAGGCGGTTTGCTTTTGGTTCAGTGACAAAACTTTGACTGAGATTTATTGTGAAAGAAGGTAAAAAAATTATTTTCCTAGACAGGGGGTTCGTTTTAATACCAGGGTAAAAGGTTTTGGTAGTATTCGTATTTTTATCTAAATACTGTACTTATTTAATAGCGTACTCTAAGGGGTTTTTTTTTTTTTTTCTTAAAAGAACTCCTCCTGCAACTTTCAACCGATTTCCAAGTTTATGGTGTCGTTGGATGTGGCTTGATCTGTACGTATTAGTTTCCGCAAAAACTTATGAGCGAACTATCCATTATTAAGGTTTTATATTTAGGTACTGATAATCACAACATTGGATTGGTAGGGTGTTATAGATTTAAAACGAATGTAACAATTTTAGCAATTACGTGGGATGGAATTAAATTGCTCAAATTAAAATTCCACATTAAATTGCTAGATTTCGATCAACACGTTGACTAGTCACTTGAAATGTAAATAAAGTATAATCTTTGTCTAAAAACTTAAACTTAGAGTAATACAGTGATTGGTTGGAAATTAATTGTTTTCAACATGGATTTGTAACGATTTACAAAGAATTTAATATAATTTCAATAGGTCTAATAAACATTTCTTTCGTGTTTTTTGTCATTCGTTGAACACAAGCTAAATTGAGAGCAAATTGTACATAAATTGTATCACATTAAAGTTTTACATTTTTATAGTATAGATACGATCAAGCACATCGAATATGTAGGCATCAAGCATCATGCTGTTCTATCCCAGGTGACCATAATTTAGGCCCACATAAGTTCCTCTGCGCATCAGCTGACAATGGCAGGTTGGCCACGTAACATGTCATTAGCATCTAGCATGAAGCCCACAGTGCTGCCAACACAACAGCTGTTGCGAGATATCGCCCACCAGCTGACGGCAACAGTATATCCCCGTCGCAGCAGACCTGCGAACTCGGCGAATTCCCAATGGAATTGTGTGACTTCTTGATTTTTCGGGAATGAGTATTTGTTTTTGCTGCAGTGAGGGTATAGTGAGAGCAATAATAACTCAATATCTTGCAAGGTTACACACAGAATGTAATTGAGTTTCGTTTATAACACAAACTACATAAAGAATTGCGTGGGTGAGAACAATAACGTGAGAAAAGGATTTGTTTTCCGTTTTCTGAACCAGTATTTCGATCAAGTCGCGGAGTAGGCTAACTATACTTTCAACCCAACTGATGCACGATACTTTTTATCACACTGTAATATGATGAGTTTTCCTATTTCAACACGACATTCAGCTATTTTTAAGACGTAACAATCGGAACAAAGTGTTTATGACGAATATACTCTTATAGCACCAATAGCGCTACTTTCACTATAGAAATTCTAGTTATAGTGTAATTTCATAAATCGATTACTATTTTGTAGAAATAAAACCCTCTACTTAATTTTACCATTCTAAAGCGTTTTCCACACTCGAACCTGACATTGATATACATGTCAATAAGATGAAAAAATGTTTCTCCTTACCAGATAAGAAATAAAAAACTATTTTTATTTACAGACTAAAAATGCATGTCGAATTTTTAGACCAACGCAAAACATTGTAAACTTATTTCAACACTTTGAATCCCCATGTATTCCCGTTATCGTGAACCTGTATTAGATAGGGATTTGCTTAACCAATACCAAGTAAATATGGATCTGATAGTTCCACTTGGATCCTGGGCCCCTACCGCTACCCGCAGCCGTGTCAGGTCCGCTCGCCACCATGCTGGATGTACACCAGGCGATGGCGATGCCCTCGTTTGTACAAGTGCTGCTATTTGGCTCGCCCCGCGCCGGAATTATGATTGGAACTCTAGACCTACTTTCCGCGGTCCGCATAGCGACGTCTCCCATCGCCCGGGACAGTCGCCGTACTTCATTCTCTACTCTGCCCACAGAGAAGTACATTTCTTCTTCTCCGTGGTTTGACATAAATCTATCATTGATCGCCAGTGAAATAGTTTTAATCATTGCAGAATGGGGGAGAAAATATTTTTCTTTCGATTGCTGCTGTGACTTTGCCTTCATACAAATATTCTTTATTATTAAATCTCTAACATCAGTGTCAGAACACCCCTTCCGAGCCATACAGATAAGTTGATATTTCATTATTGGAAATGCTTTACATCCCTTTTAATTTTTTTTATTCTGACTACAGTTTTTATTTAAAACGATAGAGAGTTGTTTTAATGTACATGATTATTATTGATCACAAGAATTGTCTATATATTAATAGGCAATCATGATTATTTTCCTACTTTTTCTTAGCTTGGGTGCATCGTAGGAGAACCTGCGCAAAGTGCGCATATACATGTAAAAACGAAGTGTCCTTTAAATGAGCAGAATCCATGCAGGATCGTAGGCCTATTACAGCTTACATCGGTCTTCAGGGCTACGATCTACAATCTTAAAGTTCCAGATCTACTGACAATTTAATAGATTTCCTACCAGTGAGCGATATCCATTCTTTATGTATACGTTAGTAACCAATATTGCAGATATTGAGAACTCATACTAAAAAAATGTTTTTACGGATTCATCAATAAAAACCTAAAAATATATAGTCGAAATGGGTTAGTCAAATTTTCAGCATATTAAAATTAATTTATTGTTTCTTTTGTTCAGAAAAAATCGCATTATAGAGTAATTATTAGAGATTGTTGGTCGAAATTAGACCAAAAATCCAGTTGATCTTGACTTAAGAGGGGGTTAAAGGGCCGCTCTCAGAACGTTATGTAGTTCTTCACCTGCTTCAATTTTGCCCCTTAATATTAGGCTAAGTCAAATAAAAATGTTAAGGATGAATGAAAGGAATAACTGAAAGATAGAGACTTGGACTATTTAACCTGATTATAAATTTGTTTATATATATTTTGAATCCATATAAAGCTAAATGGATCCATTTTAGCTCCATATGAATTAAAAATATGTTTTAAAAATAAAAAATTAGATCAAATAGCCCCATTCTCTATCTTTTATTTGAAACCATCCCCACTTGTATCGGACTTAAAATAAAGGCGAAAAGTGGAAGTAGGTGAAACACTGCACGTTGAATTTTTGACCCTCGAGACCTCTGATACTGACAGCCTCTGTCAGCAGCCGCTGAAACTGCTGGGCGTGCAGGCTATGAAGGTGTCCAATGAATAGCATGTATTAATAAATTCTTACTTCTGCGGCCTATCTCCTTCCTCACCATCATCTACCTGAGTTTTGGGTCTCACTCGTGCTGAAGTGCAGCAGCGTTTCTTTATCCACAGTGTTTTACACCAAATACTAGATATTGTTTCTCGCCCTCAGTACGCTTGTGAACAATGCGAAACGCATTCCGGTAGTTTCAGCAACGTCCACTAGGATTGACCCTTCTTAAGTTTTAACTAACATTGAAAAAGCCACCCTTATTAGTAGATGGTTAATTGCCGTTTATTGGCTAACTGAAACATGTGAACTGAAAATGATTGGCTTAGATTTTTAAATTTCTCATACCATGCTTTAGGCCTAAGTAAATGAGTAATAAAATAACTAAAGAAAATGTATGAAGAAAACTTGTTCAGTTTAGAAAGGAGCGTTGCCCAGTATAGGCTATACGCAACATACTACAGTTTTCATCGAATAGGAATTTTTGATGAGATGCCAATCCCGGCGACATTGGCGTGCGCCATAAGACCCCGGGGCGTTGTGGCGGGGCCTCAATATGGCCGCGTCCGTGTAGAGGGCGCTGTAGAGCGACTGTGCGACAGTCGTGAAAGTTGACAAGTCATTGACAGCGGCCCTATTGTCCTACTGCCCATCTGCAAGCGGGACCGAACATTCGCTGAATATTGGTTGAAGCGACCTCTATAGTGTCACTAATAAGACGTTCACTTTGAAAATAATACACAATGTGCGTTTTTCTTTTCGAGTCTCCAAAAGAAATAAAATATAATTTTCCTTATAGGTGGCATACACTATTTAAAATGAGTTTACTGTTTATCTTTAGGAACCAACTTTGAATGTTTCGAGGTTATTTCAATGAAAATAAAACGTGTTTATCCTTCAATAAGTTAGGGGAAAAGTCATGGAATGGCGACGGACATAAATTGTAAATTTGCAAAATGCTTAGAAAATGCGATTTTCCTAGAATTTCAAAGGTATTTCTTTGAGTTTCTACAATTACAGGTGGCTTTTCTATTCATTTGGATTTTACACTTCTTATTTTAGAATTATATAAACAAAACAGGCTACAACTTGATTAGCACCTTTGGTCAGTGACGGGTGATTATAAGCAGAAGCGATTCAAAATTATGGTCAGAAATAAAACTATTACTATATAAACAAAATGCCATTTTTGTTTATTAGTTTCTCCACAAATGGAAAGTCAATCATGAAGATTTTTTGTTTACAAGGATGAATAATTGCGGATGAATTAAAACAGTTAAGAGTGAATTTTTAAGGGTGAATTTGAATACTTAAAAAGAGGTAAAATGTTTTCACTTGCATATTGTATACAAATCAGTCATCTTTAGTTCGAAACAACAGTTAATCGTGCCTTATTAAAATTGCCTCTTAAAATAAAATTGAAATAGTGTTTTATGTATCTTGTCCGCAATCCGTGATCCAAATTACCCTGGTGCAGGCGACTGGTTTCGAGGTGTCAATACCTCATCATCAGGCTTTCAAAAACGTCCTCTTTTTCTCGGAGAGGTCGTCAATATATAAAAAGCACATTCTAACACAGCACAAAACAAGAGGATACGATACATTTAAACAGAGTTTGGGCACACCATGCTACGAACCGGCGTGGGTGGTTGAAATGACAGGCACTTTTTAATGATACATAATGTATATAAAACCTTTATCGAAGACAGGTTACTCGGCCTAAGTATTAAGTTTCCATTCTTATTTCATTGATAACCTCACAATGGAAATATCATTGTATATGCACCGCAGCTTACATTTTTCATCACTATGTAACAGAATTGTAAGAAAGATTTTACAATATAATGGGAAATAATAATTACCAAACAATCAATCAATTTATTTTAAAAAAAAAATTTACACCTATTTACAATGCATAATATAAATATTCCTACGTGGGCCTGGGAATGGGCCTGTGCGTGGGACGAGTTCTTACCTTAAAACTATAATATGATGTAATTAAACAACATGTTAACAAATACAATATTTTTCAATTTATTTTAAACGTCGATTTTAAAGCTATAGATTTACCGAACAACAACTTTGAAATAAATTAACTAAATACCAAACAGAGTAAAAGAAAAACAAATAATAAAAAAAAACTAAGTTAAACTATCAAGAAAAAAGGACAGGAAAGATACGCTTTTAATCGCTTTAAACAACCCCACTGTCAGAAAGTTGTTAGTGTCTTTTTTTACGTATTGTGCGTCAGTCAGTAGTGGATTTATTTCAGGAGCTGTACTCGGAACTGATATCTTCAGTCAGTGCGCTGCAGGCCCCAACTTAATATGTTTGAACATATTGGTGCCATAAGTTTGCCAGTGATATCTGCAAGTCCTTTATCTTCTGGGGAATATTCCTGAATGTAAAATTTGCAATATAAAATGGGTTAGTTAAATTTTCTGACTTGAAGACTCCGGGACCTGCAGATCCACATTGTTGTATTGGCGTACAAGAGGTGTTAAATCACATCTTTTTGCGCGTATAGACCAATACTGTTTTTACAAAAAGTTGGGGTAAAGAAAACAATTAGTTTTCCTCGAAGAGCAATTCTGTGGGATAACTATAATTGGTTTATTTAATGCAGTTTATTTATTAGTTTTTGGACTACAAATAAAGGTTCGAACAATGTTGCCCAAACCCCAAAACCAATATACTGTGTTCTAAAATTGATTGTACGTACTCAAAATAAACTAGGCCTACTTTTATTTTATTTAAATTAAGAATATCACTTATCCGTCTAAAAACATATTAACTTAACTGAGCTTAGCTTTAATAGAATTGATATCACTTTCCCCTTTCCCATCTTAATTTATAATCAATAATCACTCCTAGATATTTGTATTGGTCTACTCTCCTCACCTCTTGGAAACCGCACGTAGGAATTGCCGGATCAGCACACTCATGAAGCACCAGTCTATGATTTGAGGGTGGCTCACTCACCGGTCGAAGGGCGATTGGCGTACACTTAGTTTTACTAATATTAAATTATGTAGGGTAATGATATGTATAGTTGGTTGCCCGAGACTTGAGATAGTCCGCCAGAATTCGTGCTGGGCAGGTTGGCTCAATCTCGTGCAACATGGCGTGGATGTTATACAGTAAAATCATTACTAAGGCCTTCATTTCAAATTCAGGATGTTAAACTACCCATGTGTAGCAAAGATCCTGGCGGACTGTTTCACGTCTAGTGCAACCAACTGTATGCCTACATCGTAATATTTTAGTCGGACACCACTGTATAGCATTGCCTTTTTGTTTTGATAGTGTTATTGAACTCTTAAAAATTGAATATCCTAAATTATCGCTGTTGCAGAAATCGTTTAATAACGATGAAATTCGTTGCTAAAAGAAAATTTATAACATATTAAAAATAGTTTTTCAGTCCTGTAGCTCACGTAGCCCACAGCACAGTCCACGACGATAACAGCTTCTTCCCTTGAGAGGGATAAGATAAAATATACACTGATATTTGTTGAGCTCAATTACATTTAAAATTTAAATGAGAAAACCAAGGAGTGGGAATTAAAATAGATATGGTTAATGGGCGGTCCGCCGCGCTGCGCTGCAGTCGCTATCTCTTGTTATCAGCTGCGACGTCTGACTCGTAATGATTTGTCAAACAGTCTGTGGAATCAGATATCAAACGACGAGAAATGACATTATTAAATCAAAGTCAAGGAGTTGTTCTTAATTTATTTATGTATTTAAAATGTCTGTCAAAGATAGTTACTTTACACTAGCCGAGATTTAAAGCTTGATCTCGGAATAAGGAAAAATAGCAGGGCCGCAAAACAATATTACAACTCCTGTCTCTGGTCCTGATACATAGGTGATTTAACTACTGTACAAACAAAATTTTAAACATTCAACTATGTCCACACTAGCAAACAGCCCGTCAAAAATGACGGATAATTTTCATGATTATTCATGAATTTGATGTTTACGTTTGAGAATGGTCTCAGAATTTTTTAATACACTGACAACATAGTATTAAAACTAAACGTTTTCCATTTCTTTAGCAATGTGAACAGTTATCCATATATTAATAGGCAAGCATGTTTCTTTTCCTCCTTTTTTTCCCAGCTTGTGCGCAACGTAAAAGAAACTCTCGCATACCGTTTAAAAGGTAGAGCTTGTAGATTGAGCAAAGTGGTATTTTGATTCACATCGGCCCCCGAGGCTACGCCCTACAGGCTTTGAAAGTTTTATTGTTAATCTTATGTGAGAGGGATAATTGATTGATCATGAAACCACTGTTGTAATAACAAATTATAGCAAATCAGGAAGAACAGTTTGTTTTATTTATATATTTTTTAACTAATTAGCTCAAGATCAACCAAATATTTGGTCGAATTTCGACCAGTGGGCGATTTCCTATTCTATTATATTAATAGGCAAGCATGTTTCGTTTCCTCCATTTTCCTCATTGTGTATGTGCATCGTAGGAGAAATCCCCGCATACCGTTAGAAAGGTATAGTCCTGTAGATGAGTAGAATCCCATTCTAATTCACTTCGGACTCCAGGGCTACGCCCCACAGGCTTTCAAGGTTCCAATGTTAATTTATGGAGAAAGGATAATTGAATCATTAGACAGCTGTTGTAAAAACAACTGCTAGAAAAAGAGGAAGAACAGATGTTTCAGTTATAAAATGTTTTTAAACTTCTTTGGTCCAGATCAACTAAAAGTTTGTTCTAATTTTGATCAGGAGGCGATCTCTAGTATATCATTAGTCTAACAGTTTATAAGTTTAAATAGTTTATAATACTTACTATCATATAGTTTTACAATTGGCCTATGAGACTTTACAAAAAAAGAAAATGATTAAAGGTTTTTAACAGTATTTCTATATATTCCATTCCAGATGTATGGTCAATTAACTTATTGGTATAATTTCGCTTATTCAGAGTCCATTAAATTTGCCAGAATTTGGAATTTGTATCTTATTAGTTAAACACTCGAGATTTACCAATCTGATTAAGTTAGTCTTCAACCTCTCACATTTTTGCCTCCTTACTTTCTTGTTTCATTTTGTTAGATTTATGTAGAGTTTTGACGTCCCCATTAGGTTTTGGTATCACCACCATCGCTGAGCACCATTTTGTGGGCTCTTCCACACTGTTTATGCATCTAATTGAACCTTGATTTCAAGTTCTGACTTGAATTTTTCACGCAATGGTATAAGAGTACATTCCTGGGTGTACTAAGTGCTACTGCATTGTCCTCTAAGTCAATCGTATAGACTTATTTCTCCCAAAAGAAGACTTATTTCTTCCAAATCATAGTTCTGCATTTCCACATTTTTGCACTCTATTGCTTATTATATCAGTGAGAACAATAAACCAACTGTTAAACATGTAGAATCATAAGCCTACACAACCTTAAAAGGTTGAAAAGTAAGAATATAAGGATGTTATTTATTTATATATATATATATATATATATATATATATATAAGTAGATAGTATCATGTTACTTCTAGGACACTTTTGGAGACAATCAAAAATCAAACAAATTTCACAGTTTTTTAATACAATTATGCAATATTTTTGCCATTTTTTGGCCAATTTTCAGCTTTTGTCAAATTGTCATAAAAAATATGCAATTTTAATGAAATTTTTAACAAATATGCCTAAAATTTTCTACAAAATAAAATTTTTTTAAAAACAAGTAAAATTATCACATTTTATAAGTATTTTTTCAATAAAATTAATAGTCGACTTTTCATAAGGTAATTTAAAATTTTATTAGTATTTTTTCAATAAAATTTGAATTTTTTTAAAACAAGTAAAATTAAGGTTTAGTATCTATAATATTGTAATAATTATTCAAATTTAACTAAAGCAGTTTCTTTATCATCAAAAGTCTTAATATCAGTGACAATTAAATGTAAATCTTTTTTATTTAATTCTTTAATTGATTTATCATCAATTACATTAGTAAATCTTTTTGGTAAATGTACTTTACATTTTTCTAATTCAACAATAATTGTATATCCATATTTATCTTTAATTCTTTCAAATTTTTCAATTTTATATTTTTTATTTAAATTTAAACTTTTTAATGGTTTATATTCTTTAAATCTTAATTCTCCAACATTATTAATTTCTTCTAGCAGATCCATTTATATAGGAAAAAATATCACAAACTTGTTTGTGATAGATATGTTAAAAAGTCATTATCATAATTAGGTTTTATACAAAAATCCATATTTAAGTATTTAAAAATCATAGGTAATAATTTTTTGTATGATATATTACTTTTCTTAAAACATAAATATTTATTAAAAAATAGTGTAATTTTTTCTTTATCTTCATTATTTAATTCAAAATCAATATTGTATATTTTGTTTAAAAATTGATAGTAAAATATCCAATTTGTACAATTCCTTTGTTTTAAAAATAATTTTATATTCTTAGGTGTTATTTCAAAATGATTGGAAATACATAAAATATATAATTCATTAATTAATTGTTGTGTTTTATATGGTTGAAAATGGTTAAATTCTCTTAAAATATGTTTAAGATGTTTATTCTTATTACTTTTTCTCTTAATCTTTTTTTCATAAATAATTCTTTTACATATATTACATCCTACACAATTTCCAATAATAGTAAAATTAGTTTGATTATGACATCTATAACACATATCCATTTATTTAAAAAAAATTATACATAAATGAATGAACCAATTCATTGTCACAAATGTAAGAAAAAAACTAAAAATATTAATCCACAAATCGTTGAAATGAAAAATGGATTATATAGAATTGCTACTAAATGTTCAATTTGTGAAACAAATAAAAGTAAAATTTTGAAAAAAGAAGTTAAACCTATAATTAAAAAAGAATTAACTAAAAATGAACAAATAATTGAAGCAAATGAAATTCATGCTCCAATTAGAAAGAAATTTCTAAAAAGAAAAATAATTACATTAGGTATTGATGATTTATGGGCAGCAGATTTAATTATAATGAAAAATTATGAAAAAGAAAATGATGGTTATAAATATATGTTAAATGTGATAGATACTTTCTCAAAATATGTTTGGTCAAAACCATTAAAGAAAAAAGATGGAAAAACAGTTTCTAGAGCATTTGAAGAAATAATTAAGGATGCAATTAAAATTAATCATAAATCACCTAATCTTTTACATACAGATAAAGGATTAGAATTTATCAATAAAGAATTTAAAGAAATATTAAATAAATATAATATTAAATTGTATCATACAGAAAATGAGGAAAAATCAAGTATAATAGAAAGGTATAATAGAACACAAAATGAAAAAATGAAAATACAGTTTGAAATTAATAAAAATTATAGATGGATAAATATTTTACCAAAAATTGTTAAAGAATATAATAACTCATATCATTCAACAATTAAAATGAAACCAATTGAAGTAAATAAAAATAATGAAAAGGATTTATTAGATACTGTTTTTAAATATAAACCACCAAAAATAATAACCAAATCAAAATTTAAAATAAATGATAGAGTTAGAATTGGAAATAAAAAATCAACATTTTCTAATAAATATAAAAATAATTGGTCTAGAGAAATATTTATAATTTCTAAAATTAATAATACAAATCCAGTTACTTATAGTATAAAAGATCAAAATAATGAAGATATTATTGGAAATTTTTATGAATATGAATTGAAAAAAACCAATTTGTAAATTTTATTTTATATAAATGGAAAAGATATGTTTAAGGTGTAAATTATATAAAGATATATCTAAATTTTATAAAGACAAAAATACTAAAGATGGGTTATATTATTATTGTAAAGAATGTAAGGATGTGTATTATAAAAAATTATATGATAGTATTAAAGTTATTGAATTAAATGAAAAACAATGTCATAAATGTAAACAAATTAAAGATATTTCAAATTTTAATAATTATCATTATAGTAAAGATAGAAAAAATACAATTTGTATACAATGTATTAAAGAAATGTTTTTAAAACCACAATTTTGTGAATGTGGAAGAAATATTAAATGGACTAATAATTATTTAAGACATTTAGAAACTAAAATTCATGACAAAAATATAACAAAACTAGAAAATTTAAAAATATGATAAAAAATGAAGACAAAATTTTACTTGTTTTAAAAAAATTCAAATTTTATTTAAAAAATATGATTTAAACTATAAATTACCTAGTAAAAAGTGGAAATACTTCTTATATTTTTAAGAGTTTTATTTCTAAGTAAAAATTATTTTTAATAAATAAAGAATTTCACCCCTAATAAATGGAACGAACAAATAAAAATATTAATTGTCCTTATTGTAATAAAAATATATTATATAAAAATTATGATAGACATTATAATTCAACTAAACATTTACTAAATAAACAAAAATATGATAATAAAATATTTGAATTAAAACATTGGTGTAAAAATAATAATATATATAATTATAAAAATAAAACTTTAGATGAATTAACAAATATTAAAGAAACATTTGATCTTACAAATTATTCATTATTTAATATAGTAAAATTAAATGAAATTGCAAAAAAATTATCTGTCAGAAATTATGAAAAATTATCTAGAGATGAACTAATTAAAAGATTAAACAAAATTAAAGAAAATCCAAATAATTTAGAATATAGATCATTTAAATATATTCAAAATTTAGCAATTAAAAATAGTATTAAAATTGTTAATAAAACTAGAAAAGAATTGATTGGATTATTAAATGATTATTTTAAAAATAGACCAATTCCAAAAGAAAATATAATAAATATTCAAGAAGCTTCGTCATTAAAAGGATATTTTCAAGATTATATTTTAACAAATTCAAATGATGATTTAGATATTAATGATTATTTAGAAACTCAAAGAAATGAAATAAAAAAATTGATAGAAAAACAAAAATTTAAAAATATTAAAGGACAGATGGCTTTAGAATGTGAATATGAAAGAAAATTAATAAATGGTGAAATTCAAAATAGTAATATGTATTTTTGCATAAAAAGTTCAGATATTTTTAAATATAGATGATTTTATTGATGATCAATTTAAGAAATTAATAGTTAGAGAACAACTAAATCAACCATCAAAAGGCTCTGGTTGGTCATTAAAAAGATGTGTTGAACTAAATCTAAAATTATCTAAAAATAATTCATTAAATGCTGGATCATATATAGAATTACCAAATGAAATTAAGAATAAAAAATGTTGTGTAAATTTTAAAAATAAAGATGAATATTGTTTTATTTATGCAATTAGATGTGCTATTGATAAACCAAACGAACATGCTGAAAGAGTTAAACAATATCAAAAATATATAAATGATGATATTTTTAAAGGTTTTGATTATCCAATATCATTGAAAGATATTAAATTATTTGAAAAAAGATCATTTGATTCTAAATATAACTATCCATCAATGTCAATAAATATTTATAGAATTGATGAAGATGAAAAAATAGTGCCATTACAAATATCTGAACATTATAATTCAAAACTAGAAATTGATTTATTATATTATAAAATTGGTAATAATTCTCATTATATATTGATTACTGATTTAAGTAAGTTAGTATCTAAGCAATTAACACAAAAAAATAAAAATAAAAAATATATTTGTAGAAGATGTTTGACTCATTTCTACAAAAATAAAGACTTGAATAATCATTTAGAGATATGTAAATCATTAGAACCTTGTAGACCTATAATGCCATTTAAAGGTCAAACTGTAAGTTTTAAAAATTATTATAAAAAGTTTGAACATCCATATGTAATTTATATGGATTTTGAAAGTATATTAGAAAAGATTGATAATTGTAAAAATAATCCAAATTGCTCATATACAAATAAAATTCAAAAACATAAACCATATGGATTTACAATCTATTTAGTATCTAGAGTAACTAATAAAATGTATAAACCTATTTGTTATAGAGCAAAAAATGAAGAGGAATTAATAAATGTACCAAATAAATTATTTGAATATTTAGATGAAATTTCAAAATATATAGCTAAAAAATATAATTCAAAAAATAAAAAGCCTATGAATTTAACTAATGAAGAAGAAATTAATTATCAGAAAACAAATATTTGTCATATTTGTGAAAATAGTGGTTTTGATAATGATAAAAGAATAAAAGTAAGAGATCATTGTCATTTAACAGGAAAATTTAGAGGTGCTGCACATTTAAATTGTAATTTAAATCTAAAATTTCCTCAAAATATTCCTATATTCTGTCATAATAGTTCAAATTATGATACACATTTGTTTATAAAAGAATTAGCTAAAAAATATGGTAAAATTGATTTGTTAGCTAATACAGATGAAAAATATATAAACTATTCAGTAAATTCTGGTTATGGTTATGAATTTGAAGGTGAACTATATTTTAAACCTAGAAAATTTATAAAATTCTCATTTGTAGATACATTTAGATTTATGGCTACATCAATTGAAAAATTAGCTAAAAATCTTAAAGAATTTAAGCATATAAATAAATTTATAAAAGAAAATGATATAATTGAATATGATAATGAAACTTTAAAAATATTAACTTCTAAAGGTGTATTTCCATATGAATTTATTGATAATGTTGAAAAATTAAACTATGATAAAATATTAGAAAAAGATCAATTTTATAGTTGTTTAACTAATGAAAATATAAGTGATGATGATTATAAACATTATATAAAAGTTTGGAATAAATTAAAAGTAAAAACATTAGATAATTATTCAGATTTATATAATATTCAGGATGTATTATTATTAGCTGATATATTTGAAAATTTTAGATCTGTTTGTTTGAAAAATTATCAATTAGATCCAGCACATTATCTAACATCACCATCATTAGCTTGGGATTCTATGTTAAAATTAACAAAAATTGAACTAGAATTAATAAGTGATTGTAATATGTATTTAATGATTGAAAAAGGTATTAGAGGTGGTATTTCACAATGTATAACTAGATATTGTAAAGCAAACAATAAATATACAAAAAATTATGATAAAACAAAACCTGAAAATTATATGTTATATATAGATGCAAATAATCTATATGGATGGGCTTTAAGTCAAAAATTACCTTATAAAGATATAACATGGATGAATCCTAATACATATACATTAAATGAATGGGAAGAAACAATATTAGAATTAGATGAAAATGCTGAATATGGATATATATTAGATGTTGATTTAGAATATCCTATTGAATTACATGATGACCATAAAGATTTACCATTAGCACCTGAACATTATAATAATAAGCTTTGCACAACATTATTTGATAAAAAAGATTATGTTATTCATTCAAGAAACTTAAAATATTATCTACAAAAAGGATTAAAATTAAAGAAAGTTAATAGAGTTATAGCATTTGATCAAGATGATTATATGAAAAAATATATTGAATTAAATACCAAATTAAGATCCAAATCAACATCAGATTTTGAAAAAGACTTTTTTAAATTGATGAATAATAGTGTTTTTGGAAAAACTATGGAAAATGTTAGAAATAGATGTGATATTAAATTAGGTGATGAAAAGTTTTCATTAAAACAAGCAAAAAAACCTAATTTTAAAACATTTAGTATATTTGATAAAGGACTGTATTGCTTCACATATGATAAAAGAAAAGGTTAAGTTTGATAAACCAATCTATATAGGATTTTCAGTACTTGATTTATCAAAATTACATATGTATCAATTTTATTATGAAAAATTAAAGAAGTTTGATCCAAATATAAGGTTATTATATATGGATACAGACAGTTATTTTATAGAATTTAAAAAGGATCCATATAAAATTATTAAAGAAAATATTAATGAATTTGATACAAGTGATTATAAGAAAGAACATGAATGCTATAGTGAAAAGAATAAAAAAATAATTGGTAAATTTAAAGATGAGTTAAATGGTGAAATATTAGAAGAATATTGTGGTTTAAGATCAAAATTATATAGTTATGAATTTAATAATAAAAATCCTGTAAAATGTAAAGGAATTAAGAAAAGTGTTGTTGATAAAACATTACACATGGATGATTTTAAGAAATGTTTATTTGATGATCAAGAACAATATAGAGAAATGACTTGTATTAGAAGTTTTAAACATGAACTATATACAATTACAATAAATAAATTAGCTTTAAGTAATAGAGATGACAAAAGATTTATTTGTGAAAATAAAATTGATACATTACCTTGGGGTTATAAAAATAATTATAAATAAATGGAAATTTTAATTGTTCCAAAAGAATTAATAAATAATGATTTTGATATAAAATTATATTTATTTAAAACTAAAGTATCAAATAAATTTTTAATATATCTTTTTAAATATAAAAATTATTTTGTATATCATTATAAGTTTAATTTTATAATAGAACCATTTATAAATATAATAAAAAATTATGTTAAAGAAAGTTTTAAAGAAAATGATCAAAATTATATTAATAATTTATAACCATATGATATTGAATTTATAATTTATGTATATTTTTAAATATTTTCTTTAATAAATTTAAATATATTCAATAACTTATTGAATATCTAATCTAAAAATATCTATAAATTTTACTTTATTATCATTATAAGTAAGACGCGTCTTTAAGACGGGTCTCAAATTTGTATATAATTTATTATATTTATGAATATTTTTAAATGTTTAAGAAGGGTAACATTTTGTTACCCTTAAGTTTTTATTGTATAATAAGGTTACCTCCTTTAAAATTTTTAAAATAAATATTATAATTTATATGGGACCCATTTTGGGTCCTACCTAATTTTAATAAGTTTTGTATGTTTTTTATTATATGATAGGGGGGACAAATTGTCCCCTCTAAAAATATCTATAAATTTTAATCTATCCTTATTGTTTTCTACTTTTTTATTTTAAAATTAATAAATATAAACCAGATTCATTAATAAACATTGTTTTATTATCTATTTTATTGACGCCCTGTTTTAGGGCATCTGAAAAACATGTTTGTACATCAATTTCTAGGGTGTCATAATTTGTGACACCTATAATTTTTATTTAAATTAATTTATCATTATTATGTAAATGTAACTGTTGGTTACACTTGATATATTTTAAGTTTTATATATTTTTCTTT
Source organism: Neoaliturus tenellus (assembly GCA_030545055.2). NCBI lineage: Eukaryota > Metazoa > Arthropoda > Insecta > Hemiptera > Cicadellidae > Neoaliturus > Neoaliturus tenellus. Next base: position 269,209,354 of record CM061531.1, read on the forward strand.
TACATTATCAATTAAAACTTTTCTGGAATTTTTATATTTTAAAATATAACAAATATCTTTTCTTTTAAACCAAGGGTTATTTTGTTTATTAAATACAATTAATTTATTATTAAATATAAAATTATTGTTAATTAAATAAATTATTGTTTTTATTATTTATGTAGATAAATTTTATATTACAAATTTTGTTTTAATCTTAAATATACAATACTTTTAATATTTTCATTATTTATTTGATTTCCATCACTATCTTGAATAGATATTACAATATTTTGAATTTTATTTATATTTTTTAAAGGAATATAATCAATTTCATTTGGTTTTTCACTAATTTTTGATCCATATTCAACATTTGGATAAAATGAATATAGAATTTCTGATTCTTTATGTAAATGTGAATGATCTTTATGATTTTCAAAACTAGGATCAACTAAATTACAATGTATTTCAATAACATCAAAAGGTCTAATTTTTGGTAGTTTTATTCCTTTTGTTAATACATTTGGTTCAATCATTTTATCATCTAATCCTAATAAATCAATTATAATTGTTGTTACTATAATTTTAACAGGAGATTTTATTATAATATATGGTCCATCATTTTTCAGTATAAAATCATTTTCATCAAATTTATTAATTTTCTTTTTAAATTCTTGTAAACTATTAATAAAAATATTTTTTATTTCTTCAATTGTATAATTTCCTTTATTTATATCAAAATATTGATCTATAATTTTATCATCTTCATCTTTAATAGAATATCCATAACAGTTTTTATAATCATTTGGTATATTTGATATAAAATTATCTGAATAAAATCCACTTAAACCAATACTATATTTTCCATCTAAATGTATTGGATGTTCTAATCTTAATCCTAGTTTGGATGAATGACCAATTATTTTAAATAATTTCATCTTATTTAAATGGAGAAATTTTTAGAAAAAAAAGATAATATAAAATTAGAATCATATGATAAAAATAATAAAAATGATCAACCTATTAGATTATTAATTATAGGAACAAGTGGATCTGGTAAAACTACATTATTATTAAATTTTATTTACAAAAAATTAATTCCATATTCAAATTTATATATTTTTAGTAAATCATTAGAACAACCATCTTATAAATTATTACAAAAAAGATTTAAAAATATAGAATCAAATATTAATAAACAAATTTCTTATTTTTCATGTGATGATATGATTCCACTAAATAAATGTAAACCAAATTCATTAGTAGTTTTTGATGATTGTATTTTAGAAAAACAAGATAAAATTAAAGAATATTTTATAATGGGTAGACATAAAAATATATCATGTATTTATTTATCACAATGTTATTCAAAAGTTGATATGCAATTAATTAGAAATAATTTAAATATGTTATGCATCTTTAAACAAAATGAACATTATATGAAAAAAATATATAATAATTTTGTTGGATCAGATATGAAATTTGATAAATTTAAAACTATTTGTAATGATTGTTGGAAAGAAGACTATGGATTTTTAACTATTAATTTATTGAAAAAATCAAATGATGGAAAATATATGAAAAATTTTTCTGATATTAAATAATGATAATGGCTTGTTGTATGTTTGATTCAATAATTGATAGAATATTTATTTTATTAGTATTATTTATTTCATTAGTATTTATATATTTAATGAAAATTACAGAAATAAATTAAAATAAATTGTGTTTAACATAATTAGTGTTTATGTTAACATGATTTGTGTTTGTGTTAACATGATTTGTGTTTTGTGTTAACATGATTTGTGTTTTGTGTTAACATGATTTGTTTTTATGCTAACATAATTTGTGTTTGTGTTAACATAATTTGTGTTTTGTGTTAATATGATTTGTGTTTATGTTAACATGATTTGTGTTTATGTTAACATGATTTGTTTTGAACCTAAATTTTTCTTTGTAATAAATGGATAAACTATCTGTTAATGAAGCTAAAAAATTAGATGATATTGAGAAAAAATTAATAAAAGAATTTAAAAATCAAATTAAAATTGAAGATAATTATGAAAAAATTAAACAAAAAGCATATGAACCTATAACATCAGCAATTGGTAAAGTTGAAAATAAAATTGGTGAAGTCTTAAATGAAAATAAAAACCTTATGGAATTGGTACCTATTGTTAATAATTTTGCCAATATATCAATACCAGAAACTGAAGAACTAAATTTACCTTCAAGTACTCCATTTAGACCAATCAGACAACCAATAATTCAAGAAGAATCGACATTTATTGACCCAAATTTGATTTCACCTCAAACATTAGATAAAATTATTGGTCCATTAGCACAAAAATATTTACCCAGAACAAAAGATGATAAATTTGGTTTATATTGGAATAAACATAAAAAATCATTTATGATTGGTGATAAAATAACTGTAATTGATAATGATGATTTAATAATTGATGATAAAAAATATAATGGAACACATGGATTATGGAGATTGTTAACTTATGAAAAGAAACCAGATAATAATTTATATACACAAGATGATTTAAATAATTATTCAAAAATTTTATGGGAAACTAATTCAATTTATAAAAATAATGATCCAAATAGTAAGAAACCAAAATCTAGTAAAGGTGATAAATATATTAATTTAATTAAACATATTTGGGAATTAAAAGGTGAAATTGAAGGTTCAGGAATCAGACAATATACAGATAATAAAATTGAATATAGATTTATAGATGATTTAAATAAATTAGATAATATTATTGATTATATATATGCACAAGAAAAAGCTGGCAATAATAATTTTTTAAATGAAAAGAAAGCAATTAAAGACTTTATATCAAATAAATTAGATGAATTAATTGAAAAACCTGAAGGAATTAAGTATTTAAAAAGAATTTTGGCAAATATTTCATCACCATTATTAAAAGATGGATCAGGTATTTTAAATAATGTTATAAATAATTTACCTTTTGAATTACCTGTACCTGGTTATCAATATCTAGGGCCTGGAACTAAATTAAATAAAAGAGTAAAAAGAGGTGATCCTGGAATAAATGATTTAGATAAAGCTGCTAAAGAACATGATTTATTTTATAGAGATCATAAAGATACAAAATCTAGAAATGAAATAGCTGATAAAATTTTACAAGATAAAGCATGGGATATAGTAACATCAAATGATCATGGAATTGTTGAAAGATTAATTGCATTACCAACATCAGGTGCTATGTGGATGAAAAGAAAATTTGGTATGGGTTTAGAAGTAGGATTAAAATTTTAATAAAATTAATTATATTAATCTATATTTTAAAAAACTATAAATTTTTTTTCTTAATAAATGGAAAAAACAAATATAAACTTGACAGATAATCAAAAATCAAAAATAAAATTAGCATTTAAAAATAAAAAATCAGTTATAATTCAATTTAATATTGATCAATTTAATGAAAATGGAAAAGATATTATATTATTATCTAAAAGACAAATTAATAAACTAAATAAACATAAAAAATTAAATAAAGGATTAAGATTTGAATTTTCATATAATCAATTAAAAGAAATAAAAAATGGTGGATTACTAAAAGAAATTTTAGATTTTGCTGATAATATACCTATAGTTAAAAATTATACACCAAATGTTAGAAAGGGAGCAAAAGTAGTAAAAGAATCTATAATTCCTAAATTTAAAAATTTTGTTGATTGGTTAGATCATGAATTAAAAAATGTAGAAGGATCTGGTTTAGATAAAAAAACATTAAAATATATGAAACAAAATTATAAAAAAATTTTGAACCACTAACATTAGGTGAATTAGAAAAATTGTGTAAAAATATAAAATATTTTAGAGGTGTATTTATGAGAGATATCTTACCTAATAAAGTTAATAAATTTGAATGTGGAATTATAAATTTAGATTCATTTGATGGCAATGGAACTCATTGGGTTTGTTATTATAAAAAAGATAAAATTAAATATTATTTTGATTCATATGGAAATATAGTTAATAAACCACCAATAGAATTAGTTAAATATTTAGGAAAAGATAATATATTTTATAATGATAATCAAATTCAAAATTATAATGATCCACCAATTTGTGGTCATTTATGTATTTTTATATTAAATGAATTAAATAATAATAAAAAATTTGATAATATAATAAATAAATTAATCCTTAATAAATATGGATTCACAAAATATATTTGATCTGTTTGGAAGACAGAAAAAACATCCAATTAATATTAAAGAATATTATATAAATTCTAAATTAAATATATTTTTTAATAATTTTAGTAAAAGTTTTAAAAGTCATGTAAAAAAGACTGAAAATTTAGTAAATGCTATTGGTTTATCAAAAAATTATATAAGTATTAATGGTAAAAGAATTGTTAATGTTAAACCAAGTATAAATAAATATGATGTTGTAATAAAATCAGAATTAGATGAAGTTTTAGATTCAATTATTAAAATTGGTCATGATCATTCAGAAACTAAAAAGGATTTAAATAAAATTACAGACTTTTTAATTAATATTGGAAAATATGTTGAAAATTTAGAAGAAAAATTAGAAAAAGAACTAAAATTTCTATTTGATGGAGTCAATGAATCCATAAAAGAATTAAATGCTGAAATAATACTAATTAAAGATGATATAGATAAATTACAATAATTATTTTATATAAATGGAGTTGATTTATTGTCTTAAATGTAAACAAAAAACTAATTCTAAAGATATTCAGATAATAAAATTGAAAAATATAAATGTAATTAAATCAAAATGTTGTATTTGTAATTCAAAGAAAAGTTGTTTTACAAAATTTTCTCCCTAATAAATGGTTCTATACAGTTCATTTGATTTATTCATTATCAGAAACCAAAATCAATTAAACAAAGATGATTGGGATGATATTTCTGAAAAATATGAGTTGAGTATTAATATGATGAGATTGTTTCAAAATAAATTAAATTGGCAAAAAATTGCCCAACATCAAAATTTAACTATAGATTTTATTACTGAATTCATAAATTATCAATTAAAAGATTATATTGATTTGATTTGTAAATATCAAGATTTAACTGAATATTTCATTCATGATTATGCATTTACATTAAATTGGGAATTAATTTTAGAACATCAAAAAATATCAGCAAAATTTATACTTGATCATGCTACTGAAATTGAATATTTTAAAAGTAAAAATGAAATTGATACATAAAAATTATAAAATTTGACATCATAAAATTATAAAAATTTTACTTGTTTTAAAAAAGCTTTTGATTTAAAAAATTTATCCTTAATAAATGGCTGATTACAAAAAATATGTAAATGATATTGAAAGAGCTGAATACAAAAATTTCTATCCATTATCTAAATTACATTTAAATGAACCTAATAAAAAAACTGAATTTAATATAGATTTTGGAGATGGATTTTGTACTTCTAAATTTCAATTTTATATATCTGGTAAATTGACTAAATCTGATGGAAATGCATATGATAATGGTGCTAATATAAAATTAATTGATAATTTTGTTCCATTTTTATTTTCAAAAATTGAAGTTAGACAACATAATAAATTGATTGATGAAATTGAATATCCTGGTCTATTAAGTACAATTAAAGGTACTATAACTTATTCAAAATCAGAAATAAATCAGATAAATAGTGGTTTTGAATCAAATTTTAAAAATAAATTTGAAGCAATTGGTAATTTATCTCATTTTGGATTAGGATTTTTTGAAAATGTAAATATTCCAATATACAAAGGAGGTTTTAATATAACATTTATTAGATCAGAAGATAATGATGCAATTTTTAGATGGAAAACTAAAAAGGCTGATGGATCTTATGATAATGCTACATTACCAACTGAAGGTAAAATAACAATTGATGAATTTTTTATTAGAGTTCCTATAATTGAATACAAAACAACAAGTAAAATTCAATTAATTAATGAACTAAGCAAATTTGAAAAAGTAAATTTTCATTTTAATCATTGGCAATGCATTGAACAAAAAAAATATTACAGGAAAGAATTTAAGTTTTGATATAACAAATATCTATAGAAATATTTATAATCCAAAATTTATTATAATTGGATTTCAAAAATCAAGAACAAATGATCAGTTATTTGATACTTCTAAATTTGATAGTATGTATGTAAAAAATATAAGAGTAAAACTAAATGGTCATTATTACCCTGATGAATTGGAAAATTTTGATATAAACAATGAAAAATTTAGAATTATGTATGAAATGTATCAAGATTACAAAAAAGTTTATTATATTAGTAGTAAAATGTATTATAGTCCAACAGAATTTCTAGATAATAGACCAATTTATGTAATTGATACTACAAAAAATCCAACAAATATTTCAAGTTCAAAAAATGATATTATTATTAATGCAGATTTTGATTATGATATAGTAGCTACTAGTAAAACAAATTGTTATATTATTATTGTATCTGAAAAATTACTTGAATAAAATATAATCAAAAATGATATTACTGAAATTAATTAGAATGAATTATTACTATTTTAGTCAAATTTATTGAAAAAATACTACTAAAATTTTAAATTACCTTATGAAAAGTCGACTATTAATTTTATTTAAAAAATACTTATAAAATGTGATAATTTTACTTGTTTTTAAAAAAAATTTATTTTGTAGAAAATTTAGGCATATTTGTTAAAAATTTCATTAAAATTGCATATTTTTTATGACAATTTGACAAAAGCTGCAAATTGGCCAAAAAATGGCAAAAATATTGCATAATTGTATTAAAAAACTGTGAAATTTGTTTGATTTTTGATTGTCTCCAAAAGTGTCCTAGAAGTAACATGATACTATCTACTTATATATATATATATATATATATATATATATATATATATATATATATATACATATATATCAATTTGAACGAACGGTGTTTTTGGCTTCTAGGGACCTCAAAACGAAAAAGTATCATGGTCCCGGGCTTAGGTCTTACCGTGACTACTACCGTAATAGCGTATTCCCTATAGGGAAATTCGCTAATTAATTGACTAAGAATATCTAATTGAGATATAGGAGTTTTAATGACATATAAACATCAACAAATATGCTATGCCCAACAAAAAGGAGAAAAAAAAACTTATGTTTTTTTTTATATATAAAGCTTGGCTGATGTTAAAAATTACGAAAATGAAAAAGAAAATAAAAGTTTTGAGCAAGACCACGACACTCAAGTCGCAATAATTTTGTTGATCAAGGAAATTAAAAAAAAGTATCCTTGAACCACTTAATATTGCTCAAAAATCAATTTTAAAGGTAGGCTTTGGTAAAAATTAAAGA
>CM061531.1:269216786-269238815 GCA_030545055.2 Neoaliturus tenellus
AGGAGTTGTTCTTCATTTATTTATGTATTAAAAATGTCTGTCAAAGGTAGTTACTTAAGGCTCGGTTCACACGAGCGGTTGTTGCCGCCGCGGCGCCGCAGCGGCACCGCAGGCGCGGCGTAGCGGACCATTGAGTCAAATGGAGCCGGTTCACACGAGCGGTCGGCGGCAGCGGCGCCGCTGCGGCACCGCCAGCTGCCGGTCGCCGCCAGGGACTGCTACGCCGCGCCGCCGCGGTGCCGCCGGTCGCCGCGGGTCGCCGCCAGTGTCGCGGCGCGGCGGTCTAGCAGTACCTGGGGACACTCGAGGCGGTTCAGACGAGCGGCGCGGCGGCGGCTGCCGCCACAACCACCCATGTTTCCTACACAAAAAACTTTCGCTTCACTCCTCATGTCGTGTATTTATGGTTATGTTATCAATAAAAATGAATGTCATTGCGTTCATAATAAGAAGACTTTCATTATTTTCCCAAAATAATATGTTTTTCTATTTTACAATAAATTTTTGTATTCGTGAAAATCACCAAGAAATAAATTTATTATTGAGATGTCTCGTGCGCAAATTGCGCATTTTATGATTCTGAATGAGAGAAACTCACCTAAAGTACATGTATTTTGGTTACGAAGTGACAGAGATCTATTTTGGTTTACTATATGGCTTTAAAATTTATCTGAAGGTAAGTTTAATCGACTGTTAAATTACAAGTCCCATTAAAGATTTCGTAATAAAAGTTGGTCAACATTGTACAGCGCCTTCTAGAAATAAATCAAAATCGAGGGGAGGGGGCGAAGCCCGAAAGATACACACGAGCGGCAGTTGCCCCCAGTCCCGAGTGACGATCAGTCCGTGTTTCTGTTTGTTCTCGCCATTTCTAGCCATCGTGTGACAATGTATCCTTCTGGGTTTGATAATGAGCTATTTATTGAAGCGGTGAAAAATCGACCGATATGTCCAATATTTTCTCTCCCTGTCACGGTATAAATGTTTATAAGCCAAATATGCCACAGTAACTTGTTTCACTCTCGACCTCTCCATGGTTGACAGAATACTGAGCCTTAATGCATTCAACAATGGTGGGGAGAACATTTCCACGAACTGCCGCCGCCGTGCCGCCGCCAACTACCGCTCGTGTGAACTGAACGGCGACGGCCGCCGCCGCGGCACCGCTGCGGCGCCGCGGCGGCAACAACCGCTCGAGCCGAGATTTAAAGCTTGATCTCGGAATAAGGAAAAATAGCAGGGCCGCAAAACAATATTACAACTCCTGTCTCTGGTCCTGATACATAGGTGATTTAACTACTGTACAAACAAAATTTTAAACACTCAACTATGTCCACATGATATCAAAAGAAAATAAAGTGTTTAGATAATTTGTCATATCCTATTCAGATTCATAATAATTTAAAAGTTATAAATCAGTTTTTAAAAACGGAAAGGTTTTCTTACAAAACCATTAGTAAATTCTTGAGTTTATAATTCGAAAATTAGAATGCAAACTACTGTAAGTAGACTTACAGAATTAAATCAGGTATTTAATGAGTTCATTAAGCTAAATACCGTACGTCGGAATGATTCCACAAAATTCCAAACATGGACAAATTCCAAGAAATCTGTGGTCTCTAAAACTTGCCTATAGAAATTTATTTCATGCCACAACGAAAATTTCACTGACGGTGTGTTTAGTGTTTTTAACAGTTTCATTTTAAATCGTTTAGTTCGTTTGAAGCTAAAAAAGCCAAAAACCCATTTTCGATCTTTTTGGAAAACCGCCAATCCCTGATCATATGGTACGATCAACAAGCTTTTTGAACTTTAGGTAAAGAATACTTCCACACACGTTTCGTGAACTGAAACTGTTGTCAAAATTTAATGTTTATTTTAAAAGTTATTGAGTAAACGGACCCATAAACAGATAAATAGATAGGCCAACATTTGAATTTGAACGACGTTTTTGCTTCTATTGACCTCTAAACAAAAATGTAACTTGGTTCCGGGCTTAGATATTATAGTGATTGCAATCGTATCAGCGTATCAATAAGTAAATTTTATATTATTCTTTACAGTAAAATTCACTGAAATTAACCATTTCGCACCGCACAACGAACCTCGTAGGTTACAGTAGCAAGAGGTTTATCAGTTGTTAACAAGTTTGAAAAGCGAGTTACGCAAGTCGCCGTCTTGTGAGTGACTTGTTAGGGCTCAATTACCGCCTTTGACGCGGCGCGGGAGGAAGTGCGAACAAAGCCGACGTTAGCGCCTCACAGCGGTTAATTATCGCGTCGCCGGCAGCCGCAGCCGCAGCGCCCCCACACCGGACACGGAAACGGCTCGCAGCGACGCGACGCGACGCGACATTCGATATCCTATACTCTAATATAATATACTATACTCCTATATAATAATACTAGTAAGCTATATTTGTATAATGATAATGTATGTATGAGTGCAAACGAATCGAACCTTTTTTACTTTTTAAATAACTTAGTTCTGGGATAAAATCATTTGTTTTTAGGTCTTAATGCTAGGAAAATGACGTTATAATCTGGAATTAAAATCCTAAATTTATTTTAACATTGGTCTTATGGAGTTTCAAATCAAAACAAAAGAGTTGCTGTAAACAGCTGGCTTAACTGTCAAAGCACAATTCACGTGCTTCAGTATAAATATTTTTTCTATTGTAGTCAGTAACTGAATTACTGAATGAAACTATAACAAAGTTAATTTATCAGTTATTAAATACATAGACTAGTTCTTTATACTGGTGATTATGAATATTTAGGTAAATAAAAGTGAAGTAAAAAGATAAAATAACTAAACAATTTATGTAATTAATTGCAATTTTAAACTAAAGAATTAACAACAATAATGAAATCAGCTGTTAACTGTAGAGGTAAAATATGCGTGTTACACTTTCGACAAACTCATACAAGAGTGCATAGCACATACAAGCAAGATACATATAGTAAGATTCACGAAAATAGTCCGATGAGAGTTGGTACATTGTTGCCAAATTTATTCTGAAACACATTTTCATACTGCATTACACGTGGTAAACATAACCACAAATGACAACATTGCAGGGCGAGAGGGGGTGAGGGGGGACACAGCTGTTAAAATTTCTAACGGACTATTTTCGTGCATCTTACTATAGCAAGAGTGAAAAACATTAAAACACGCGAGCTTGTCGAGGCGAGTGACCGGAGCGAACAAGCTCGTCTTGAAAGAAAAAAGTCTTTTTGGCTTGGCATTTTAGCGTAAAGTTTGTTACTGATATTGTTATGTCAACAAAGAATTGTGTTTAATTTTTGCCTAGTAAATGCTCGGCTCCCAGGTACTAGGTTACAAATTAGATAGCATCAAATTGATGTTGGAGAGTACCATTCGATGCATCGGATACGAATGATTATCAATTAATTAATCCATAATTTGATAGCAACGCAGTGTTTGACTACGCCATTCAATGTATCGGATATGAAGTAGCTCTTTATAGCAACCCGGTGTTTGACACCAGCAGTAGTATTCGATATATCAGAGATGTATTGAGTATTCGATACATCAGAGAAGTATTGAGCTACTGTAACTTTACTATTGAGCTACTGTAACTTTACTTTGAGAAATACGTTTGACAGCACCTTTCGGTGTTTCGGACACAAACATCTGAGGAACTCAAAGTTTGACATCGCCATTCCATATATTAGGACATAATATATATCGCTGAGCAGCATAGTGTGTATGACGGCGCTTTAGAAAATCCCCGCTAAAAAGCTAGAAAGATATTAAATTTTAATTAAGCTCCATATACATCATACATACAATAACCGATGACAAAACTAAAGTTGATGCCTATTACACAATTCAATTTTAATCTAATATTTTTATCTTTATGAATCCTTTATTCAATCATGTTTTATTTCACTATTTTAAAGTTTACAGTTGCCTATATTTTATGTTCCAGATGCGGCAAGCATACCGAAAACCAAAGACTCAACATAGACCTCCCAGGCCGCCTCAAAAACCGGCGAGGTAAGTAGATTAATATGTTAAACGAGAATGTCTACCTTAAACTCTGTATATCGCTCATATCAATGTTTCTTATTAAAGTAAATATTTTGTGACATATTTTTTTATGCAATCTTAATTTGTACAATGTTCTCTGAAACTTAAATTAAAGAATAATTTAAACTAAAAAAAAAAAAAACACTATAAGAACAACATGTGAATACAAAAATCTATACTTATTTAATACGCTAAGGGGTTTTTTTTGTCTTGAGAACTACTCCTACAATTTTCAACCGATTTTCAAGTTTTTGGTGTCGTTGGATAGGGCTTGGTCTGTAGTTGTTTCCGCCAAAAACTGATGAGAATCGGACTGAAAATAAAGGCTCTATCCACCGTTGAAATCTAAAAAATTCCCATTTAAATAACATTGGGATTGAATAAAGCATTTTAAACATATGTTAGTAATCAGCTGTAAATACGTGTAGTTTTTGGTAATTACAGATATTCACAATATTGGATTGGTCGGATGTCATTGATTTAGAGCTAAAGTAACATGTTTACTGTATTAAAATAAATTGCTCTATTTCGAGCAACACGTATACTAGTAATTAAATAAAATCTCAAGAGATCTTAAAGATAAACAAAATACGAAAATAAAAAAATAAAGCCTTTGATTGAAATTTTATTTGATAGACTTTCCGAATTCAAGGAAATCAACTGAATGAGCAAAAACTTAATTTTAAATTAAACTATATCGACCGACTTTTGTAATATGTTAAGTTTTGAAGGATGTATAAAAATTGATACTTTTGGTATCGCTTAGAACTGTAAAAATGTTGCCATTGAAATAAACTGATTTGATTTTTGCAGGGTTGGCGAGCGACCGACCATCAGCGCGCCGACGCTGGTGCGTGAGGCGTCGTCCGACGGGTGGAGGACGGCGACGCTGGTCGTCCCCGAGGTGCGCGTCCAGGCGGGGCCGGTACCTCCGCCGAGGAAGAAGCGGAGGCGGGACAGGGAGCTGGGCAGGACGGCCGTCTCGATGGGCGACCTGAACAGAGGATCGCAGGACCTGAGTCGCCTCGGGGAGTCGACAATCTCGCTGCCGGACGCGGTGGGGTCGACCACCGCAGGGGCGCCGGAGCCGAGGGTGGAGGAACATGGAGACGAGAACAAGGAAAACGTCCACAACTCCGCGCATGACCGAATAGAGGAAGAAGGTCAACCGGAGATCATACCGATCGAAAAGGAGACTCTGTTTACATCCAGAACTCTCTTACATTCCAACTTAGGGTATGTGGATAAACTTTCGGCGATATCCGAGGTATCTGCTGAAAGTGGGTTTGACGACAAGACCGACCACCTGAAGTCCAGCGAGGAGTCAGGAAGTGTAACCAGTGCGGAGAGTGTTCCGAGGGAGACGGGGTTAAACATTCTGGCTCATATTCGGAGCTTAAATAGTGTCGGAGAGTCAAAAGAAAACTGTGTGGATATTAGAGAGAAGACTGCCGTCAGCAAGAAAGAATGGTTGGAGAATATTCTTAATGGGGGTCCTGATCCGTATTATGCGAAGGAAATCAGGAGAGGGTCTGACAGTGTGGCGAAAGGCACGGTGTCGGAGGAGGTTACAGGACAGCCCAACTCGCTGCCGACGGATGACCTTCATCTCATGAACCGAGAGGCGCAAACCTCCGAGGAGGAAACTAAGGCTGATAACCATTCCGTCCTGTTGGACATCATCCAGAAAAACAAAGACACAGAAATAGAATCGACAATTTCCAACTTCCTTCATCACAAAGAGGAATCGATATTTTTAACAAACACTAAAACTAACATAATCTACAAATCTTTATCATCAGACAATTTGACAGACGACTACGACATTGATTATTCGGATGTAACGGCCAAAACAGTCGGGGACTCAGCGAATGGACGGCTCCACTCAGCAGGGACAAATCAGTTTAACGGAGTAACTCCAAGCCACCTGAGTGATTACTCCTTTCCAACTCCAAAACTTGTCGAGCCCGACGGCGGACTGAACAGTCTGTTGGCAGACAAAAGGTCCAACGTCATATCATCGTTTGACTTTAAGGAAATCAGGCCAAGTAACGATTATGCGTCAGATCTACATAGTTTGCCGACCGATGGCAGTAATGGGCATAAAAAGAAAATAATCGTAAATAGCATAGAAATATCACCCCGAAGTGACCGAAGTAGTGAACATAGTTTAGAGAACACCGCTCATGACGTTAAACCGATGAAGGAGTCTTTGGAGAAAAAGAACTCTGTTTCGTCTAGCCGCAAGTCTTCTATCACCGACTCCCTTCACGAGTTCGAAATGTCCATTTACGACATGCTGAAAGAGTCAAAGAAGAATGAAAACAGTTCGGACGAAGAAGACTCACTGAAAACTGTAAAATAGCTAACCAGACAAGACTGCAAAAGTATAATGCCAAATAATTAAACCAACTTACTTGTTACTGTCACTGAACAAACCTAAGTTAGTCGGTGCTTAAACTAGTCTGTACAGATTTTAAATGTAAATAAATATTTAACGTGCAAAGAACTTATTATTTTAATTTGAGAACAGAGTCACATTAAATTGATGTAATAAATCTGTTTCGATCGTGTGCTCTGTGGTTTCTTTCTATTAATACTTCCCCATCTGTTGAATTCGACAGCTGAGTCCAATAGTATAACTTCATTCCAGAGAAACTAAATCTATTTATCCCTGATGTTGACTACGTATCATAAGGACTAGTACCATGTTAACCGAGCCTTGCTCGTTGGTTTTATTCAGTTTTAATATATCCATCAACAACCAACTATAGCTCTTAGTTGACAGCTGTTTTAAAAAAGTCTGCTTAGCATTAATGTTCCTTTTTTTGTTTACATTTCGTTGTTATTTCGTTACCAAAATAACAACCCATAAGACCAATGTAAAAAATTGCGATTTTTAAACTTAAATTTAGACCAAATTCGATTTTTTCTGGGATTGAGACTGTTTCTAAACTTATTTTTGGGCCAAAACGCTCTATGCAAAGTTTAAGCAAAATCTAACCGCTAGATTTTGAGATCGTGGAACACACATCCCTTCAGACATTGCTCGTATTATAGTATAGGATATTGTAAAATATTTTATGCAAAAAAGTGAAGGTTGTCCTATCATTTGTATGTTTGTATTAAATCCTGAATAAAACAATTTTAATAAAGATACAAAACAAAGAATTCAAAATGGTTTTACATATTACGGCCATTGCTAAATAATTTAGCATAACAAGTATTATGTTGTTTCTTTAAGTCATTTAATCACTGTTGGCGAATAAACGTTTTACATTGGAAAGAAGGTCCAAATTCATGAAAGAAATTATGTTAACAATACACTAAAGGGCCTGTGCTGCTCCACAGCGTTTAAGATATGCAATATAATAGGCAATATTATTTCTGTTTGATTAGATTTTTCAATTAAAGTTACCTTGATTTGCATTAATCATAATGCCAAATCAGTGTTTTTATGCAGAAAAATCTCATTAACTCCGTTATTTGTTGTCAGATCCTTACAAACTTGGTGCCATTGGTTAGATAATTTATAATTTGTCAACTTTTGTATGCCTTGTAAAATTTTTATAAAATTTACCGGCTTTGAGATATTTGAGTTTAAAATGGCCGCCATTTTGAAAATACATATTGGAAAAAGTTACTTTTTTCTTGAAAATGGGCATTGCTATGGTAAATATGTTTATGGGAACTTTTTTGCTTATTTTTATGTGGGCAATAACCTCCTGATCCTGAATTTCTGAAACGTTTTTTTCCGAACACCCTGTATTTAACTCAAATGATGGATGGAAATTCAGTGGATGTTCATTTACCAAAACAAACCATATGCCTTAATATAGAACTACATGAAAAACAATTTTATAAACATGGCTACAAAAAGAAACTCATAGGTACCACTACCAGCATGAGAAAGACATGCATCTTTTGAGTAAAGTTCTTTTGAGTGACCTATAATTTGAATTAGGAGAAAGGTAAACATATTATGATGCACGCCACGTTGTATTAGGCATCTACAAGTGAATATCTTTAATTAAGACACAAACCAAATCAATCCGATAGAACCGCCGCATAGAACTGCCGCCTTACAGTCTCTTGCACAATTATATCAATCTATTTAATGTAGCCTATAAGATTATGTATAACCCTAAGCATTTTCATATGAATTTGTTACTCTCTTTTGAATAGTGTTCTCCCCTAAAAAAACTCACGATAGTTATCATGGCAATGCTACTTTGATTATCTTTTTATTATTTATAAATCTAAATTATATACTCCCGAATGTGTAACTCACTCACTCACTCACTCACTCATCGGGGTATCAGAAATTCGTCAAATGTCGGTAAAGTAGATCTCCTATATATCACTTACTACCGAGTGATTCCCAAGCGAGAACTAAACTTACCAACCTGTATTACTGGAAGTCGCGGATTACCGAAACACCCTTTTTAAGAAATTTTATAACATTAACCAATTGTGCCTTTATAGGAAAAGCGGTCTATTCACCGAGAGTAATTTCAATGTACAGGGTGTATCTGAAATTACCTCTACAGACCGGAAGTCACTGATGTCAAATACCAACTCTCACTTTAAATAATTTTTTTAAGTTTTACATGGTTTTTAAGAAAACTTTACAATTTGATCTGGTATGCGTAATTTTAGCAGTTTATTGAATATTTGAGGTTGAAATTTGAATTTTAAGCAAAAATGTCTCGGCACAAAAATGTCTTAGACTCTTTTAAATACGTTTCCAACAAAATTGTCAGTTTGGTCCAAAATGTTTTTTTATTAAATTTACAACATGACGGAGATTAATGAACATGTATTTAAATGTTTAGTAAAACTAATCACGTGATAATTGATGTTTTATGATGGCATATTATTTTAAATGAGGTTCTTAGACATTTACATGTTTGGTAAGTTCTGTTATATGTAAAATGTTCAGACATAATATATGTTAAATTTCCCCCAGTTAAAAAAATAATGTCATGCTATTTATTATTCTAAATCAGTATGATTAGGGTTTTTAAATATTAAATTTTAAAGTTGCTTCAAAATAACGTCTGGTTTTCTCTGTATTGAAATCAGTGTCAATCAACAGTTCAAAATATGTTTACCTACAACGGCACTATTTGTTTGTTTGTTTGTTTGTTTGTTTTTTTTTGTACAATTTTAAAAGAGATGCAAGGTTGGTATGGGACACCCGGTAAGACAGTATCATATTTGCACGATAGTCCTCCCAAAAATTGGTTCTTTATTTGGGATGGCACTTAATTATTAACGAACTCATTAGGAAGTACATCATTGACTTTACCTGATAGCATGCTAATTTAAATTTTACAATTCAACAAAAATTTTAACTAAAATAGCAGATTACACAATTGATTTATCTTTTAGTGCGTACTAAGTTAATGTTTAATTTAAAAAAGGTGGCAGTACAGTATTTTCATTTAAAATAAAAAAGCTTTTTTATTTCCTGCCCCAGAAAACTATCTGATTTCAAAATTTAGCGACCAAACATTTTTACCCAAAATAAATGTGACATTATTTTTTTCTACTCTAGCGGCCAAATTATAACATCTGAGGCAATCTTCGCGAACATCTTTCAAGTTACTACAAGTTTGGTTCTATGAATTTTTGCCCCCCAGTCCACACAATTGAACATAATTAAATGTTTATTTATTTTTGCGGGGAATTTTACCCCATGTAGATGTAATTTTACAATTACTATAATATTTTACTCAGAACCTTCACTTTGCACATAGACATATCTTGCACAGTACCAATATCAATTAAATTACCAAACTTAAAAATTATCATGATGATTTTCAATATCACGTATTCTTCTTTTGACTGTGAGTCGGAACGAATTGCTATATCAAGCAACTGATTGTTTTACTTTGATTGTTATTTACTGACCTGTTCCTACGGCTAAAACATACGTCCTTTGATGTGTATGGTAATTTTAATATTTTAACCATTATTTAACATACTTTTGTATGATACTTCTAAATACAATACATACTTCTAAATACAATAATACAGTAGTTACTAAACTACTGTATTATTGTATTTAGAAGCTTGATGTTTTTTTTTTTATTTGCCTTGACAGTAATATTTTAGGAAATAAGGTAAATTTTAAAGTTTTACACCATTAAAAACTGAAATGAAGGAATTGTAATGAATGCCAATATATTTATTAAACTACAAATATCGTTCTTTTGCCTTCCTGTTTTGTGGTACAACCTACTTCCATCAAAACAGATATTTTTCCCCACTTCCATTCTTTCTGAAATACACTCCAGTCATAAGTTATCATAATAGTATCTCCAATTTTTTTTACACATACAATTCTGATCGTAATACCTAGAATAATACATAGTTAAGTATTATTTCGCAACTCTCAATTTTTTTATTTTTATTTTTTATATTGAAATGAGGGGAACTAAGAAGGGGATTTAAACGAAGAGCCGTAGGTTATTCAGCGAACACAATGAGTGGTATTGGAGTGGAGACATCAACTAGCCTCATTGCATGAGAGTTTTATAGTAATTTTTATAGTAATTACGGAATTGGGGTAACCAATTACGGGTTGGACCCTACATCCAGCATAACCTAGAAATATTTACCTAGAATATTTACATATATTACGTAAATTATTATCATTTCGCAGTTAAAATCTTGTTAGCGAATTTTAATTACGAAGGGGTACTAAAACCGATTCAAAGGAGTTTTTCAAAGCTTTTTTTACTATTGAATGTGAATTTTGTGTATTAAACTGTTTTGTTACTGTCTTCAACGTATAGCTCTTCCGTGGAACTAACTTATTACATACTTGACTTTTAATTATTCTACAAATTTAGGGCAACCCCTAAGGGGGCATGGGGGCGGAGCCCCCATCGAGCCGTAGGCGAGTTTACATATACACCGTAATATCGTAATACTCTATTACGATATTAGCATAGAAAAACCTAAGCCTGATATCATGTTATGTTTTTATTTTGAGGTCCCCAGAAGCCAAAACACCATTTGTTCATTTTCATACATAATATTCTGTATTCCTAGATATGTCCGTGGTTCTAAACAAATTTTTAATAGGCCTCCGATTTCGATGATATTTGGTATGAAGGTGTAGGGCCAGGTCTATTTTCATGAGTTTGTAAACCAGCCTAATCGTTATGGGAATGGAGTTTATGGAGTTTCAAAAGGGTCAAAAATGGAGTTTTGGCTTTTTTTACCTCAATGTTAACTAAACCCCTTTAAAAGTAAAAAAAAAAAACAAAAAAAACAATCTATTGTTTTTAATTTTTAAATTGACTTCAGACTACGCAGAAAATAAAAATAGTTTTCCTCTACTGTTGTTCTTAAGGGAAATGAACATAATTCTTCATGTTGTTGTTATTGACATAAATCTATACAATTTGGTATGCACATTCACTAGGTAGGCTAAGGTTTCAATTATATTTGCTTACAGCACCCCAATGACAACAAACCTACTTCCTTATCACCCCCCCCCCCCGTGACAGCAAACCTACTTCCTCATTCCCATGGTGTTTATAGAAAAAATAAAAATACCGAATTCTGTTTTAAATTTGGTGAGTACGCAGGTCTGCTGCGACGGGGGGTATTTCATTAAACTCATTGTCAATGATGTGATAATTTCTTAGTTTTTATCCTTTATTTCATTGTATGACAGTTATTAGCTTGCCAACCAGTTCACTTATTACACTTTTTCGTGACACTGATAGTTAATTGCAAAACAAGTCACTCCATCTCAAGGAATCTAAAATAACTCCATCTATGGAAATAAAATAGATTTTCCCTTTTTTGTATTGTTTTACCAATCTTACTGAGCATTTACGTCGTTGTATAAGACAATTTAACAGACTACACAAAGCTTTTTGAGACTGTCACTATAAAAAAACGGTAAACTGCACAGTACACACACGATTGGCGCGAATAAGTTCTGATGAGTGGTTTGACAGGCAATAGTGTTATGTCGAGTTCCCGCTCATTCATTGTCTTTCACACTCTCCCGCGATCCCTATGATATGGGGGTCCGCACAGCTGACTATAACTATGACTTTCCTTATGACTTGAACATTTTAATTAAAGAAGTAATTTTGTATTTCCTTTGTTTTTAAGTTTAGTCCTTACCATAGTCAAATTTTCAAACAATGTCTTATGAAAAAAATTTACACTTTTTTGTTGGGCTGTTTTTTGTACAACTAATTTTCGGGGAATTTTGTAAAATTTCGGTGGGGGGGTTTTGACCCCCTGACCCCCCCCCCCCCCATTGGCTACGGCCTTGTAAATTTGTTGATTTTAAAAATAAAGGTCAAAGAAGCCAGAATTTTGGGGTCGTCCATAAATTACGTCATCTGAAAATTGGGGGGGGGGAGGGTCCAGATTGAAAATGACGGCAAGGTGATGTGCAGGGGGGGTGGGTTCGGCTTTGATATGACGTCATTTTAAATATGATGTTTTATATACAATTTTAACAGTAAAACAATGATGAATTCTAACACAACTCAACTATTATAAAATAATTATCTATAAAATACATTAGACTATTTTAAGGCGTTGTTTTATAGTTTTTCCCATTGAGAAAGTCATTTTGGCTTTATTTATGAAGGTAAATTCAGATTTGATTGGTCAATGTTTTTAGTTTATCATGCAAAAAAAGCATTATTTTTTACTTAAAACGGAGTTTTGTTAAAAAGGACGTCATTTTTCCGAGAGGGGGGGGGGGGTCAGACAAACTATGATGGTAGGATGATTTTAGGAAGGGGGGGTCCAAAAATGGCCAAAAAGCGATGACGTAATTTATGGACGGCCCGGTTTGACCATTTTGAAACCCTATAAAACCTCGTTAATATTATCCAATCATTCTGGTTTGGAAACAAATAAGTTATTACTCATCCATAATTGGATGAACGGATCGAAGAGGAGTGAAATCCTCATACATAACTGTTGGTCGCTCGGTGTAGTGACAAATTCCGATTTCATTGACCGACGATTACGTTTGCAAGAAGCCTCAGATCGTCTTCAAACCTTCACAGTAGATTTTATGCGTAATGTGTAAGGTCAAGTTCGTTTCTGAAATTGTTCTGTTAAGTAATAAAGTAATGAGACGTAATTTAATTTAACATAAGAAATGCATTGTGGGCTGTAAATAAAGGTGCTTAAGGCTACGATAAACGGTGCTTGAGTTGTTTGTTGTCAGACATAGAGTAAGCATGTGTTATGGAAACTATTTTCTGCCTGTTTTTCTGTAACTGCAATAAATAATACAATTTTTTATATATGAAATATTTTTAAAGAGGTTATGAATAATAGAAAGATATTAAAACAAACAATAATAAAAAGATTTTTTTTTTACTAAAATAATAAAATTTGTAAAAAGTACCTACTGGTAATCAAGTATCCTGAATGCCAAAAATTTACAAAATAATAATAATGAAGAATAAATAAATACAACATTATCTTTAAAAAAAGCTATACAAATGAAAAACAAAGTGTTGACAAAGAATTGATTACAAACTTATTATTTAACTTAATTTTATTTGATATTTATTACATGTATATGGTAGATAATGAATGTATTTTTGTCAACTATTTGTCTTTGTGTTTACCAATGTTCGTAACCTTGTAACTTATGCTTGTTCGATTGTATAATCTTTCATGTATATTTTAATGAATAAAGAATTATTATTATTATTATTATTATTATTATTATTATTATTATTAAAAAAAAAAAAAAAAAAAAAAAAAAAAAAAAAAAACATTGATAGGTCTACTAAGTTTTAAATAATATCGAATGCATTACATATTTAAATTTATATGAAGGTATTATGTTCTCTTAAATGAAAAAGTTGAAACATTTTAATGACAGTCTACCTGCAACCTGCAAAACATATGACACGACAATGAAAAAAGTAATACAAGAGGCGGAAATCTACAATGTTGAAAATTATATCTATATATAATGCCGTAAGCGAATTGATTCCCACGAAATATCTCGATTTAGAAAAAAGATACGGTAACGTATGATTGAGGGCCAAGGACGTAAAGAAAAATAACAGAAGTATTACCGGGGCTCCGCCCCTTTGGACCTTAAAGTTTCAATGTTAACATAATGGGAAGAAGATTTTTAGATCCAATATCTACACGTGTGAATAAGCAGATGTTCAATAGAATACTATTTTTTATTATAAACTCAATTAGTTATTTTTAGTTAAGATAACCTTAATTATAAATTTAAAAAATTGGCAATGCACTAAAAAAGGGGAACACCAATAGTCATGGAAAACAAATTCAAAGTATATTTCTTCTTTGTGGCCCACCTATGTCATTTAGTATATCATCAGGACTATGATTTTGTGTGTGGAATATACCACTGGTAAAAATTACTTAGCCGTGGTATGGTTGTTAAATATTGTTACTGCTTTGGTATGGGCTATGGTGGTACCCTAAGAGTTTTTATATATTATGAGTTAGGTCGACATTTCAATAAAGGTATTAAAGGTATTAAAGGTATATATTTTGTTTTGTCTATCTACACCAGTGGCATTTTTTTACGTTTTGACGGGGAACGGTCCAAACCCCATACCGTTTAATAAAGTTAAATCGTTTTATTAAGTTTTTGTTTATTTTCAACCGAACCATGTTATGTAAACAACTAACATTAAATAAGCTCTGTGTGACAAGAGTTTTGTTTAATCATTCTCTGCTCCTTTCTTTACGTAAAAAGATAAGTACATAAACAGTAAACGGCAGTTAACCCATTAAAGAGTCTGCAGTACCTCCGCCATCTTGATTTTTAGTCCAATAAGAACAATGTTAATTTGGTGTCTTTGAAACACTTTATGTTGATAATCTTGCACCGGATTAGCATGAAACTTGAATATGTTCACCATAATGGTATGGCGGTTCATTTGACGTCGATAAATTCTTGAATAAACCTCCTAAAAATGGTTTAACATGGATTAAAAATGGTTTAAATATACATAAATTTTTATTCGTTATTCGAGTGGAAAATTTTATTAATTAATTTTGTATCACGTCAAATGAAGGACACTATATGGAAACATTTAATACCCCTGTCGCAACAGACCTGCGTACTCAGCGAATTTCCAAACGATCTTGAGATATTGTATTTTCCCCATTAACCCCATAGGAATGGGTATGTAGGTTGGCTGCCTTGGGATGTTAGAAAATGTTAGTTTTGTTAGGAAATGTAATAGTTACCTTAGGTAAATGTCAAACTGTATCAATTTTCGGCACTTTTTAATTTTCCCCATAAACCCCATGGGGGTGAGTAAGTAGGTTTGCCGCCATATGGGTGTTGTAAGCAAATATCAATTAAATCCTACCTAGTGAATGAACATACCAAATATTATCAAGTTATGGTGTTCTTTTCATTTTCCCCATAAACCCCATAGGGGTGAGTACGTATATAGGTTTGCCGCCAAGTGGGTATTGTACGCAAATATTAGTTGAACCCTACCAAGTGAATGTACATACCAAATTTTATCAAGTTATTCCAATAAATAAATAAATATTTTATTGCTTTGACAAAATAATTTGCATTAGCATTACAAGAATGTTTTATACGTTCTAAATTACAATCTAAACCTAGTTCTTCTTTAGTGGTCATCTTTTTTTGATATAGGTTTGTGTAACTGTCATCTTTTAAATTTCTATTGATTCATAAATAAATAAATATATAAATAATTATATGACCGAGATACAGGGTTTTGTTGATTTCCCATAAGATTAACATGGAAAACCTATAATTATGCTCCAAAAATGCAAAAAACCCATTTTTGACCCCTTTGAAACCCCATAAAACCCCGTTCCCATAACCCGATCATGCTGGTTCGCGAACTCATAAAAATATACCTAGCCTTACACCTTCATATTAAATTTCATCAAAATCGGAGGTCCCCTTCAAAAGTTATCAGTACTACGGACACACACACACACACACACACACACACACACACACACACACACACACACACACACATATATATATATATATATATATATATATATATATATTCCCTATAGGAAAATTCGCTAAAATGACATCAAGTTTGTAATTTTCTAACGAAAAACAAACTCACAGTCATGTTTCAAATTTAACATTGTTCTTATGGGACAAAATACCAAAATGGTGTAGGTACTGCAGACTCTTAAAGCGAAAAAGCTATTCATGTAAATGACAGTGTGCAAAAACTAACAATATATCAATTAATTTTCTACGTCATTTAACGAGCAGACAAAATTTTTCTATAATCCTAGCATGAGGGACTTCGGTGGCACGGAAGATTATATAGGAGGCATGGGAGCACGTTGGAGGTGCGGTTGTCATCGGTGGCACGGGGAAAAATGGTGAGCAAGAATGGTGGGCAAGGCGGCAAAGGAGCATATGGAGCCCAAAGGGCATGGGTAGTTCGGGGGTGTGGGGGCATGGGAAGTATGAGGGTCACGGGGGAAACAGGGGGCACTTGTAAGAACGGCGACTATGGGATCTTGGGGATATGGAAAGGGGCGACGGACATGGGGGGCACGGGGGCATGGGAGCATGTTTTAAAAGGCATGAGAATCTTTGGTGGCAGGGGGGTAGTTGGTCATGGGGGGCACAGGGGGGTATGGGTGTCATAGGGGGCTATAAAGGGCACTTATCTTATAATTTGTAATTGTAACACGTTGTTTTGTAAGGGAAAGAGGTTGTGTCATAAGTGCGACTTTCAGTTGGCCAGACTATGAGAAGCCACACTATATGTCTGAGGACGTAGCTCATTAAATGAAAGAGACATGTTAAGATTCAAACCAAATATAATTACCAGGAAAGCAATTGATAATACAAACAAAATATAATTCACATTTCATCCAGTAGAATGATTAATAAACTTGAAAGGAAATAAACATTTAACAAATTAAATATTAGGGTTAAGCAGACTGGAACTCTTTAGAATAACTCAAACTTTCAAACAGGGAACAAACTTTAAACAATTTATCAATTTAATTAGAACCCCCAATTTAGAAAACTCCGTCTAATTTAGACTTACCTGGGCCCCAGGCCTGAGCCCCATGGCCCCTCGGACCTAACCCCCCAAACCTATACACTCACATCACTGCACTAGACTGACTCCCCTGAATCTAAGTCTGCTGACCTATTTAAGCCAGAGCTACCAATAGGTCAGCATAAACAAGCTAGTGTTTAATAACAGTTCCAGTCTACTCATACAACAGCAAGCTCAAATACTTTCTTATATTACTTCCTTGACCTCACCTTACAGTTGTTTATTCCGTACGGCGGACAAGGCCGCTAAGGTAGTCACTTACCTTAGTAGGCTGATGGCCAGTGTCGGGGTTCCACGATCCAGCAGAAGACGTCTGTTGATGTCTGCGGTTCAGTTCGTGCTTCTTTATGGAGCAGAGGTGTGGGCAGACGCTCTCGATAAAGAGTAGTACAGGTTGCGACTCGCCCGGGTTCAACGTCGAGCGGCGCTCAGGGTGTGTTCCGCCTACCGGACAGTGTCCGAGCCTGCCGTCCTGGTGGTCGCCGGAGTTATCCCTGTCAAGCTCTTGGCAGGAGAGAGGAAGGCAATTTATCAGAGACAAGGCGAGATTGGCAAGGGCACGGCAAGAACAGAAGATCGCTCCCGAACCTTCCAGCAGTGGCACCACAGCTGGGAGCACGACACCCGAGGACGATGGACTGCGCGACTTATCAAGCACGTCCAACCATGGGTGGAACGGCGGCCAATTCTTTATTTATTGCTCGGGCGTTCCCGACGATGCGGAACACACATTTTTCAGCTGCCCATGCTTGGAGGATGAGGGCAACTGGGATTGTTTATCACAGTTCGTGCGGAGCATCCTCCTGGAAAAGAAACATGATCTGGACCGCGAAGTGACCCAGATCCCTTAATCGAGTGGCTGGATAAGGAGTGAACCCCACGGGCATAAGCCAAATTTAGGCCTAGCCCTACGTAATGTGATAAACAACTCCAGGTTAGAATCCTAAAGAGTAGAGGCGAGGTTTTTTAGTGGGTAAACCCGTTTTTAAGGGAGTCCCCACACTACAGGCTTGCCACCTGTGTGCGTAATGCATTTTTCTTACCTCTCCCTCAAAAAAAAAAAAAAAAAAAAAAAAAAAGCCTCACCTAATAACTCAAAAAGTGAGTAAAAAATTCTTGTACGGGACGGACATCGGAGCGTATTCCTAGTTATGTATTTAAATGTGTGAGAGAGAGAGAGAGAGAGAGAGAGAGAGATATTCTTTATTAACAATCATAGAGATTGAAAATAGTAAATATTAAAATTAGGTCTAGGTATAATTAGGTAGAGTGGGGGTAATTATAAATTTTCCCAGTCCAAGAACTCATTGACACTATAAAATGGATGTTCTAATAGCCATGTTTTTAGCTTCCTTTTAAATTTTTCTGTATTTTCTCCCTTGATATTTTGAGGTAACACATTATAAAATTTTGATCCTGAGTAAGATGGTTTTTTTTCAAACATTTTCATGCGGTGGTTTGTTAGATTGAAATCATTAGCATGTCTGGTATTATATGCATGTATTCTGTTGTTTTTAGCATTATTGGTTTTGACAACTAATATTATGCAATCCATTACATACAAGTTAACAACAGTCATAATCCTCAATTCGATAAAGGCATTTCTGCAGCTTTCTCTCCCACCTAGACCTGTTATCATTCTAATAGCTTTCTTTTGCAATATTAGTATTCTTTCGAGATTTTTAGCTGATGTTCCGCACCAAACAGCAATTGCATACCTGGCGCAACTTTCAAAAAGTGCGTGATATGCAGTTTTAGTTGCATGTTCTGTGGCTATAGCTTTAGTTCTTCTTATTGCAAATATAGCTGTATTAAGTTTGTGACACAGGTTATCAACATGCTCATCCCATGATAGTTGGTCATCAATGATAACGCCTAGGTGTTTGGTGCTTGCTGCAGAATTAATTAATGGCTGGTCTGAAATGTCATCTTTCTTCTTTCCAAAGTTAATTTGTTTTGTCTTTCTTTCATTGAAAACCAAGTCATTTGAGGTGCAGTAGTCCATTGCCATGCATAGTGATATGTAAGCATTTATTTCCAGTTCTTCAACTGATCTTTTAGAAGTCAATATCACTGTATCATCTGCATACATTACTGAGTGGCTAAAATGTTCAAGGTAGCCAGGTAGATCATTGCAGAACAAGGCAAAAAATATGGGTCCCAAAATAGATCCCTGTGGAACTCCTCTTGATATTGGTAATGTTCTGGATAGTTTGGTTGTTATTTTGCCATTGACATTTTGTTTAATTTCTACAACTTGGCTACGATCACTTAAATATGAGGAGAGCCACTTAAGAGCCGAATTTTGTATGCCTAATCTTGCGAGTTTCTCTACTAACATTGAGTGGCTTAAACAATCGAAGGCTTTGCTTAGATCCAAGAAAATTCCCACAACACTTTTCCCATTTTCTATACTATCAATGACATACTCATATAAATCTGCAATGGCTGTCAACGTTGATTTTCCATTTATGAATCCATGTTGCCTCGGTGTCATTAGATTATTTGAAAATATGTGGTCTAGAAGTCTACTAAGTACTACCTTTTCAATTACTTTAGAAATGGTTGAAATTAGAGATACTGGTCTATAGTTTTCGATTTCATGTTTGTTTCCAGTTTTATAAATTGGGACTACCTTGGCCACTTTCAGTTGAGAGGGGAAAATTCCTTGTTGAAGGGATAATCTACAAATGTGTAGAATTGGGGAAATCACTTCTTTTTTGCAGTACTTAAGTATTTGACCTGATATTTCATCAAGCCCTGCTGATTTTTTGGGCTTGATATTATTTATAATCTTGTCTATTTCTTCCTCTGAAGGAGGTTTGAACTCTTTTAGTACAGCTTCCACAGATTGAATGGGAATATATGAAATATTTTGACTGTCCCGATGATTATTTTTCAGTGTGATTTCAGCTATTGATGAAAAATAATCATTGAAAATATTTGAAATAGCGTCAGGTTGTTCAACTTTCTTTCCTTTATGTAAAAAGTAATCAAATTTGGAGTCAACTCTTTTTGTTTTCCTTTCGTCATTTATTATATTCCATATTATTTTAGATTTGCAAGAAGCAGTACCAATCAGTTGTGCATTTAACTCTTTTCTTAAAGATTTAAGCTTTGTGTCGTAACATTTCTTTAGCTGAGCAGTTAGTTGTTTCTCTTCCTCTCTTCCTGTTAGACAATATAGATTATGGGCTTCAACGAAATTACTTTTTAAACGCTGGGCTTCTTCATCATATTTTACATTCTTACTGAGATTTTTCGTTTTGCATATCTTCAATGGGCAAGAGTATTCCAAATTAAGTTTAAATATAGTTTGGAAGTTATCATAAGCTTCGTCTACATCGAATGTTTGTAAAACACTGTTCCACGATGTACTTGCAAGGTTTTGTCTAAGTATTTCTAGTGACTCTGAATTTATTTTTCTCTTTACATGTAAAGTTGGTGAATTATTTTGACAAGGGATAGATAAATGGCAAATCTGTCCATTATGGTCTGAGATACCTGTTTTAATGACATCTACTTTGATTCGGCCAAGATCTATGTTAGTACATACTGCATCAATTGAAGTCTGAGAATATTTTGTGACCCTAGTTGGTGGTAAGGGAATTCTGGTAGCATTATGTGCTGCTAGTAGGTCGCTGAAACTGCTTCCTTCCCTTGAAGGTATGAGGTCATCTATATTGATATCTCCTACTAAAATGAAATCATATTTATCTGCTTTTATCGAAGTTAATACGTTATGTATGAGGTTCAGAGCTTGAGTTCTTATTTCTTCTTTCTTGTTAGGTGGACGATACACACCAATGATTTTAACCTGTTTCTTTCTACTGATTTTTACAGTTACAGCACTTATTTCACAGATTAGAGGAACACTGAATGACTCTAATTCCAAGCTTGACACTTTACTTTGGAATTCATCTTTCTTATAAATAGCAACACCCCCTTTTAAGTTATGCTCTCTGCCGAATGCTGAAATAAGACTATACCCTAAAAATCTAGTGTTTAAAATCATATCAGGATTTTGACCATGCTCTGTAATTACCAAGAGGTCTGGTGAGTTTGTGTGTAGAAGATGGTTTAGACGCTCTATTTTATTGGATACTCTATCAACATTTTGATGAAGGATGGTAATGGACTTAAACCTTTCTGTTTTAGCCTCTTTTACATTCTGCTTGCTTTGTTTTAATGAAAGTGATTCAATATGTTTCTCAAGGAAATCCTTGAATGTCTCATTGTCATGTAACTTTGACGCAGTAACAGGAGGACATTTGCTTACTTTGAATGTACTGTAGGTTTCGTATTCTTTTCCTTCTTTCTTTTTCTGTTCTGTTACTTCCTTATGGAAATGACCCATTGCTCTCCTATAGTGTTTTGTACTTGTTGTAATCCACTGTCCTGTTGAGTCTTTGCATTTGATATATAGTATTTATTTGTTTTTCTATATTTATCAACTAATTTATTTTCCTTCTCATAAGACGTTTTCTGGAACTGGTTAGTTTTTAATGCATCATCATTTAATAAGTCATATTTATTATTAGAAATAAAAGAGTAATGTTTGGATTGTATTGGATCAAACTTAACATTATTCCTGGATTTATATGATTTTCTATTCACAATCGACCATGGAACATCTTTTAAGGGAGTATTTTCTGTAAGCTTGTCAACATTTTTATCAATTCCATTTTTGATGTTTTCAAATCTTTTTATTATATCCTCTTCGAATTTACTATTTCCTAGTATGGCTAATATCGATTCATCATTATTCGGCGCGGTAATAGGTTTGCTGACATTAGGTGAAATATTTACATTGTTACTTAAGTTTTGCTCAGTTAAGCTTTGTATTTGAAAGTGTGCTCTTTCAAATACAAATGATGTCACA
>CM061531.1:269238915-269319914 GCA_030545055.2 Neoaliturus tenellus
CAGAGTCAAACTCTTCACTTAGACCCTACCATTTAGTAGAACATTTACCATTCAGCATACCATAGAATACCACAGTAACGTATTAGTTGAAGAAGACATAGGTTTAATTAATTTCATAATTTGAAAAACACATATTTTTAATAAACATATTCACAAACATCATCAAAATTGCCCTACAATTTGCCTATTTAGAAATTCTCACTATTTGTGTAAACAGTTTTTTTTAAATGCACCATTTTAACAGTCTCACTTTATAATACATATGTTGTGTTCACGTGGATGCTTCTTTTTCTACAGTCTGCTCCGCGAGATCGTCCCTCTTATAGCCCAGAAGCTCCATTTCTGAAAAAAAACCATTAAGGTTTTTATGTAATTTCTAAGACGTTTTCGTTTTGTTAACAAGGAATATTATGGCTATGGAATATTTTATTATAATTTTGTTGGTCGCTATTCTGATTAGTCAATATGTATTTCCATCAAAAATAGGGTAATTCATGAAAATCCAATAACATCATTAAAAAAATTATTTGCAAAAGTGAAGGACGGAACTTTTACAGGAATCTTTTATAATTAACGCTATAGAATTTGTCAATTTTATTTCACATCAATTGCTTTTAAAATCATGAACACACAACTCAGTTTTCAAATTACCCTCTCTTTTTCAACGTTGGCAATAAATTGCAACAAATACAAGTAGTGTAATATTGCGGCCGCTGGCCCAGTTCAAGGTCACCTGAGGGATGACGTCATCGAGGTCAATGACCTCACCGATGACGTCATCGATGACGTCATCGATGACGCAATCGATGACGTCATCACTAATGACGTCATTTCGATGACGTCACACCCATGACGTCTCAGAAACGACGTGCTGATGACGTCATCACCCCTTACGTCATCAAAATGACGTCACCGACGCCACTAAGGTCAAGGTCATGCCGAAACTCAAAATTTTTTGGCACTTTTGCCGTTGCTCGCACTACGCTCCGAGTTTCAGTCCGAGTCCCCGTGACCTTGACCACTTGGAGCGAATTTCCGACGAGAAACGGCAAAAGTGCCAAGTTAAACTCGAGTTTCTGACATGACTCTGCCTAAATGGGCAATCGGTAATCCCTCAGGTGACCTTGAACTAGCACAACACCCCCAATTTCATATTACTGTGACCTTGAAAACCTAACAACGGAGCGCCGACACCGATGCGCACCCCACGACAGCCACCGAGTGACTGACTGTCAGGCTCTGTGTACTCTAGGTATATGGGCTTGAGAGACTAAGACTCTAAACTGTCAGGAATGGGAGTAACTAACTGAACTTTGCAAGGAAAAGTCATTTCATCCAATATTCTAAACAAATCTTCATCAGTAAAACTTACATTAGTCTGTTTGGTATAAAACTTAGGGTGTCCGCGCAACAGTTTGCGCCACTTAGCTAAAGTCGAAACCCTTTTAACTTTGACTGGTGGACAGTGAGCAACTAATAAAGTCTTAACACGGCTAAGTTTCTTACCTAAAGCGTCCCGCGACATGGCTTCCCCTCACAAAAGTCCGCGCAATACTGAGAGACTGCTTGTAGCGCATGAGTGAAGGGAAAAGAGGTGGGGGAAACAGCAGGAGTGGGGGAAGGTCACAGTGGTGGGGGAAGGTGAGGTTGTACGCTGGAGTATCGCATCACTTCACCATGAGCTGTCCTACAGTCAACACACTGTTCTCTTGGCCCGAGTTGGCACTAGAAGAAACATTCCTGTACAGCTTAGGCTGTGAGGGGCGAGGAAGTAAAGTCAAAGTGGAAGTTTTGTTTAACTCCAAGATAAAGAGTCTTCTAAATAAACTAATTGTATCCCTGCAATCCCCAATAACTTTAGAGAAATACTACTTTATAAAGCGACACCTCACTCTTTGGCAAAACGAATTGGAAATGGAAAAGATCACAGTAGAACTAATCTAACTTAAAATCTGGACTGGACACTCATGGTAATACTACGTGGCGTGAAAACGCCACCCCAAACATTACAAGTTAGGTTAGTGAGGACCTCTGGTACGATAATTCGACGCCGGAGTTAAAGTGCGATGACCTTGAGTCAAAACACTGAAATACTACAAGTCGATATCGTCCCAGAGCACCTCTAGTACGATAATTCGACGCCGCAGTTAAAGTGTGATGACCTTGAGTCAAAACACAGAAATACTACAAGTCGATATCGTCCCAGAGTTAAAGTGCAGTGACCTTGGGGAAAATCAGAGAAAAAAATCCAAACCAAGTTTGTCCAGAGTCCAAATGTAATGACCTTGAGGCAAAAATCTGTAAAACACTTACAGGAACAGAGTAGAAAAGTAGCGATGCTTACCGCATGCAAGCCTGAGACATACTGGTTGAGCGCCGTCGCGTAGCTTAGGGACTCGAATATGGTGGGGGTATTGCCAACACTTAGAGTAGAAGTGTAGTGGGTGACCTTGAACCAGACTTAGAGTAGACGTGTAGTCAGTGACCTTGAACCACCCCTGAGGGGTGGACCTCCCCCCCCCCGTCTCCATTTTTTGGGTGACCCCCCCCCATGGGGGTGGACCTCCACCCCCGGGGTGGACCTCCACCCCATGCCGCCCCTTCGGGGGAGACCGGTGGGGATATAAGGCGGCCCGGCCACAGCCGGCTCGCAGTCCGCTCCCGAGCGTTGAACGTGAACGATCGGGACGGACCGCCATAGGCCTCACTAAACACTGAAAGGCGCCTTCACTGTTTAGCGAAGTCTACTCTAACTTTAAGACTTGTATTATTTTTAAGACATTGCGCTTGCGTTTGGGTATTAGGAATTGTTTTATATGTGAGTGTTTTACTTGTACCCCATGTCTCCTATGTGTCTTGTTTGTGTTTTATCCTGTGTGTCTTGTTTTGTCTTTTATGTCATATGTGTTTAATGTGCTTGTTCCAGCACTTACCATGTTGAGCTCAACCTATTTTGTAAGTGTGTGTTATATCTATCTAAAGTGTATACGCTTGTTTTAGCACTCCCCCTTGAGCCTTTTTCACAGCTCAAAGTAAATTGTAATGATAGGGACGGGAGTAGGCCCCCGTGTAAAATCATTTTTTACCAACGTTAGCATGGGTCCTCTCAGGCATGCAATATTGCGGCTGGGTTGGGAACCGGTCCGTTTGTACGCTGGCATGCAGACCACAGCTGTGGCCAATTTGCGGCGGCCTCTGCACTCGGACCGAGGGCGTAAGCCACTAGGGCTGTCCTCAACCTCTTTCAAAATTACGTAAATCAAACTTTGTTAGCTATTTGTGTTTTTTGTCCCCAAGGCCCCCGAACATTCGTGGTTCGCCATGGATGTACGGGGGCCGAAATTTTTTAATGTTTGTATGGCCTTGACCTAGTAACGACTTATACAAATTTAATGCATTGCTAAACTTAAATATTAAAGATAGGGAACGGGAGTAGGCCCCCGTGTAAAATCATTTTATACCAATGTTAGCATGGGTCCTCTCAGGCAGGCAATATTGCGGCTGGGTTGGGAACCGGTCCGTTTGTACGCTGGCATGCAGACCACAGCTGTGGCCAATTTGCGGCGGCCTCTGCACTCGGACCGAGGACGTAAGCCACTAGGGTTGTCCTCAACCTCTCTCAAAATTATGTAAATGACCTTTGTTAGCTTTTGAAAAAGTTATTTGTTAGCAATGCAGTAAATGTGTAAAAGTCTTGCGTGGTGAAGGACAGACAACATTGGAATGTTTGCTGTTGTCCATAGTTGAGTCTCTTTGGAGGCTACAGCGATGGCAACCTAAATGCCCCAGGTGGGGCTTTATTTTTTTAAAATTTTTCCGTGACCTTACACACCTCCACCCCACACCTCCACCCCACACCTCCACCCCATACCTCCATCCCACACCTCCTTCCCACACCTCCACCCCCCCACCCCCCCACCCCCCCACCCCCCCACCCCCCCACCCCCCCCCACCCCCGCCCCTACCCCTACCCCTACCCCTACCCCTACCTCTATACCCTAGGGTGGGGCTCACCCATGGTCGGTGGGGATATAAGGCGGCCGGGTTGCATGCACCTCTCATTGGACCACCAACACTCGTGTTGACCGGTGCTCCTGCTCTTTGCATCTTTATATTGCATCTTTATATTACATATTTTCACTTCACTTCTTCACTTTTAAAATGGGTTTGAAGGGTTTGAAATTGAAGAATTACCCTCCAGCTTCTGCTTCTTCTGCTAACCCCACTTCGGCTGTCCAGTCTACTCCGCCTTCTTCGTCTGGGACCACTACGATGCAGTACTCGGTCCTGCGGCAAGCACTGGCTGTAATCACGACTGTGACCAGCCTTCTGCCATCGATGCCAGCGCTAACCAATACAACTGCCGCTGGGACCAGCCGAGGATTGATTTGTTCTCCAGCTGTCTCCCTTTCCTCGGACTCCAACTCGGATGCTGCCGTTTTCCAGACGGAGGAGGACGACAAGAAGAAGAAGAAGACTTCAAAGCCGAAGTACACCCCATACTCCCGTTCACAAAAAATCCTTTCATACACCAAAACCAATGTCCTCTACCTCTATCCCCTATCCCACCAACACCTGTTAAACCACCCCGTCGATCTATCTTTTCTCCTGACGCTCCCTATCCTACTATTGATATGACATCCAAATTTACCTTACCAACCATCGACCTAACACGTTCTCCTACCCCACCCAAAATTGTTTGCTCCCTTCCTCTTCACCGCGTAAAGCGTTCTACCCCTATTCCTTCTAGCCAGCCTAAACCGGACAAGCTCCAAAACACTCCAGTAAAGCGTCCAACACAAAAACGTAAGCGTGTTAAAGTCCCTGCTGGCAAGGGTAATAAATGCGATTACGTGTGGATGTCAAAAGACTTTGGGGTTCTTTGCTGTCAGAAGTTTGCTGTTTTAGATAAAGATCGTTGCCAAACGCACTTGAACAAAAATATCAATCTTCCGAGAGTAAAACCCTACAGTCTTAATAACATTAGGCCTAAAACATCCCAACCCAGACATCCCCATAGTCCGCAACCGCTTGATATTAGAAGACTTAAAGTGGATGAAAAATATTATTTTATTGCTCAAACTTATGGAGCTTTTGATGCCGATGTAGAAATCATTGTAAAAGGTGATGGCCGCCTTCATACAATGAAAGTACCCATTCGGATGGTACAAAGACAATTTTTCATCCACAAAAAAGGCTATCTAATACGAAGGGAAGGATGCCAATCTGTGTGGGAAATGGATTAGGATGTAGGCCCACCAAAAACTTCTAAAGTGTTAGGTTGTGTTGGACAATATTTAAACAATAATTCTTTTTCCAAATTATTTTTCCAAATTTAGTCCTAACCCTCTTAAAGTAAGGGAGAGGGGTATTATACAAGTCAACTAATAAAAAAAAAATAGTTGACTTGTATAATACTTTAACCTGGCGGTGATGTAAAGTCACTGGGACAATCTCAAACCGTGTCCTTGAGGGTAAAGACTAAGTGTTAATCTTTAACAAAAACCTCCAAAGTGTTAAGTGGCTTACCACAAGTGTTTGGAGGTAAAAATTTTTCAAATTTTGAATGGCCTTGACCTATATTAACTATTCTGAAAAGTAAAGAGCTAACCTTGCAACCAAGGTTGTGTATCATGTGATACCCCCACTCTAACGTTTTGCTTAGCTTGTATGAGCTGT
This sequence comes from Neoaliturus tenellus, assembly GCA_030545055.2. NCBI lineage: Eukaryota > Metazoa > Arthropoda > Insecta > Hemiptera > Cicadellidae > Neoaliturus > Neoaliturus tenellus. The sequence continues at coordinate 269,244,595 of CM061531.1, forward strand.
TCATTTTGCTTCAGTCTATTTCTGCGCTTGATACTAAACATGGCACCGTTCTCCTACAAAGGTGGTAAATACAACTTAGATTAACACACTGCATGGGAACTTTTAAGCGGTTTGAGAAGGGATGTTGAGTTTTGGATAAGACTTGATAGGGCTATGTTTACTTTATGTGTTATAAACAGACAACCCTTAAACATTACACACTACACTAAAATTGAATACAAAAATATAGACGAACTGTTCTCCTGGGTGTTTGAAGTAAGCAAGTTTATTGAAGAGAATAAGATTGAGGCCAAACTTATAATAACCAGGTTTGATACCAGGGAAGGTTGACCTTGAGCAACCCCCACCACAAAAATGGGTATATATAGGAGTGGTAATCCACTGTCCTCTCATTCTGCTTTACACTGTTAAGCCGAACGCTTCGCACCATGTCTGGCAACGCTTCAGCTTCTGCCTCTAACTCCGGCTCAGGTGTTGGGCCGATCCGATCGGGGCCTTCGTCAAGAAGTCGTGTCCGGTTCTCCGGCTTTGGCCCTGTCAGGAAGGAGTTGCGGAGCAGTGGAGCCTCTCAACCTACCACATCAGACGCATCTACCCAGACATCACCAAACCTAATCGAAAGGTACAACGAAATTATAGAGCAAAAGGACAGGGTGTTAGAGAGTGTGATCCGTGAGGCAAATTCAATCCTGAGGAAATACGACAGACTAATCATGAAGTGTCAAGATCTTTTAGTGGACAGTGATACTAGTGAGGATGAGAGTGGATAGGTGTGTGGGTAAAGACTCGGACTGGGACTTGTGTGTTTGTATGAATGTTTGTGTGAATGCGGAATACAGAGCGGGGGATAGATCACTCTGTGGCAATGGACTAACATGCCACTTAGTGATCTATCCCCCGTTCTGGTAATGTTCCTGGATGACCTTGACCCACTTTACCAAGGTTAGCTAGTACCCCCACCACTGATAAGGGCATATATACGGGTATTGATGTGCTGTTTGGTTATTCTGCTTTGTACCGCTTAGCTGAATACCACATCTTAAGATGGCTTCAAACCCCAAGCATTCTCAGGCTTCCTCGTCTTCAAGAAGGCGTGCTGCCAACGTCCTGCCTGCTACTCGTGGACCTGCTCGACCATTCCACAGCATAACTGTTGCTCGGGCAAACGCCTGCAAAGCTCCGATGCTACGGACCTTGCTGGAGGTAAGCCAAGACGGGCAAGGCTTGCTCAGTCCTGGTCAACGGCAGGAGCAAGAAAGGCGTATGGCATACTTCAGGCTGCAGGGTGTAGTTCCCAGCTTGAAGTTAGGCGATCCCAGAGTAGCAAGCATCAACGAGGCAGCGGACTACATATCACACCTTCACAGTGTTTTAGAAGTAAAGGACCAACAAATTGAAAACTTAAAAGAACAATTGAAACAATTTAACTTTAATCCGGTGGAGTTTGTGGAAGCAGTGATGAGTGATAGTGATGATGAAGGAACTGAATATATATTGGGTATGTAATGAAAGACTTGGACAGGGACATGTGTGTGTGTGTGTGTGTGTGTGTGTGTGTGTGTGTGTGTGTGTGTGTGTGTGTGTGTGTGTGTAGAATACAGAGCGGGGGATAGACTACTTTGCGGCAATGGAGTAACATGCTGCTTAGTGGTCTATCCCCCGCTCAAAGGGTAGCATTGGATGACCTTGACCCACTTTAAAGCAAGGACAACCGGTTAACTGGTATAAAAGAGGGGGTCTGTACATCTCGACTTCATTCTGCTTATGGACCTTCCAGTGGAACGCTAGAAACAATGAGTGGATCGCTGCTTGGTGCTAACTTGGACAGGTATTCTGTGATGGTGCACTATGAAGATTGTAGAGACATGTTGACGGCTGTGTATGAGTGTTTGGTGAGAAGGATCTTTCAAGAAAACTGCGAATTTATGTTAGCGTGGAAAAGAAACTTGTTTGTTGATGGTCATGCTACAATGCAAAGCATGAACCATCTCCATGTGTTAAAAGTAGGACAACATAATTTGGACGAACTGGACGATATGTTTAGGGACCTGGAGTGTTTGATACATCAGGAATGTAAACCTTGTGAAATTGAAATTTTTAAATTGGATATGGAATTAGAATAAAATGTGTTAAACAGGACTCGAACTTGGACTTGATTGAGGTTTTGTAAAACAGAGCGGGGGATAGATCACTTTGCGGCAATGGACTAGCATGCTGCTTAGTGGTCTATCCCCCGCTCAAAGGGTATCTTTACGTGACCTTGACCCACATAAAATGTATAGTTGGTGGGGGTATAAAAAGGGCAAACCAATTGGATAGATACACCACTTTCATACTATGGCTCCGCTTGACAACACCGTGTTCCATCGCGACAGAATCCTTTCAATTCTGGAGGTAATACCTGTAGAAGTTATAGAAGCAGAGGACCAACTACCCGCGGTTGACCAGGAAGAGGAGGAGGAAGAAATAATGGATATTGAAACGGACTCTGATGAAGCTGGTTGGGACTCTGACGAAGCTGGTTTAATGGACAATGAAGTGGACTTGCACGCCTACGAAACATTAGAGTCATCATCTGAGTCGGAAATTGAAGAAGAACAAGACACTCCTCATCGTCCAATGGATAGGGTGTTGGTAGCCAGAAGAATTATGTATTGTCATCGCTACCTATTTCGTGATGAGAATGATTCCGACTCTGATGGTGATGTTTCACCTTTGTAAAAAGATTAAACAAAAAGTAAACAAAAGAATGTGAGCGGGGGACAGAGCACTTTGTAGTAAATGATGCTGCTTAGTGCTCTATCCCCCGCTCAAAATAATAATTCCAAACGACCTTGACCCATATAAACTTGTTGGAACAGATATCTTTGAAAAACTCGTACAAATTATTGAATCTAGACCAAATACCATTGATTTATGAAGCCTGCTGATAAATGTATTACAAATAGTTGTGTAAAGGCTAAATTTAGCACATGATTGATAACCTGTTTCTATATGACGTCACTTTACCCACCTATCTGCCTCAGATATAAAGGGACCCGGTTGAGCGCGCTGCTCATTATTGCGTGGACATTCACACAGTGTACATTCAAAGCCAAACTTGTTCAAATGGCTCTTTGCGACATTTGTGGGGAATTCTTCCAAGACGAAGATCTTTTCACCCTACACAGAGAATTACATGAAGACGAAGATAGAAAAGAAGATATTACCATGGATGAAATAGACTTAGACTCAATTGACCGGTTTTTGGAAGAGCACCACAAGCAGACGGACTACTGGGACAGCTATCTACAGCAAATGCAAAGAACAAGACCTAGTGTGATCCAATTTGCTGGTGCTGGACCATCTACTGCTAGAAGACCTTTTGAAGAAGAAAATTTTATGCAAGAAGAAGAAGACACTGAAAAAGAGGACACTGAAGAAGAGGACACTGAAGAAGAGGACACTGAAGAACTGGAAGATGTGAAACAACTGCGCACCACGGCCTTGCCAGGACGAGTTGTAACACATTTCAAAATTAATAATGTTCAATTGGAATTGGAAACATTTATAACCCAGGCTAAGGAACTTGTTGGTCAAACCTTGAGGGAAGAACTACAAAGATTAAATTTTATTAAATTTGGAATGGTGTTAGAGGCTATGTTTAACAATACTGATGGTGAAACAGCATTGAGAGCGTTCATTACCAAAAACCGAACCCTTACCTTCACCTCCAACATCGATGATATTATTGAAGAATGCTTGGAAGAACTTATAACAAAACTTCAAGAACATGAAGGAAGAGGATCTGGATGGACTTTGTCATCAATTGAAGGTATGGATGTAAGGGTTCACAAGCATGGATATGGTTTAAGGGGTAGTAGTTTTATCCCTTTACCAAAGAAAATCCAAAACACTAAATCGTGTAGGAATGTGCAAAATGAAGGTAATGAATGTTTTAAGGCTGCGGTCTACCCCAACCAAAACAAAAACAACAACAATGCCGAATATGCCGGCCTCACGGCCGTAGCGCTAGGCGAGTTTGATGGCTGCTGAGGTTTACGGGGATCGTGTTTCAGAATTAACCAATTAAGATAGAGATTGACTCTTAACTTTTTCTAAAAGTACAAAGAAGGATCTAGTCGGTTATCTTTTTAGAATTTTAAAATAAAATTTCTAATTTCAGTTATAATTGTGTGAAATTATCTGTTTTTGAGTTTTATAGATGCAGAGGTTTACGGGGATCGTGTTTTAAAAATAACCAATTAAGATAGAGATTGGCTCTTAACTTTTTCTAAAAGTATAAAAAAGGATCTAGTCGGCTATCTTTTTAGAATTTTAAAATAAAATTTCTAATTTCAGCTATACCGGTCTAAAATCATCTGTTTTTCTCGATTTTTAACTGAAGTTTTCTATTAGTTTTAATGAACTAATTACAAAATTGTAACAGACGAAAACTAGTACCGTTATTCTTCTTTAATATGACACCTTATTATTAGCTCTAGGCTTCATTTGGCAGAAGATAACACGATTCTAAAAAACTTTTGCATTTGGGTGCGCGCCAGGGGTAGACCGCAGCCTTAAGTATGCAATGTTAACCAAGTATGTTAAAGATCATCCTGAAAGAGTTGGTAGGGAATATTACGAAAATGAACACCGCTACAACTTTCAAGGCCTCACCTACCCAGTTACATTGAAAGACATAGACAAATTTGAAAAGAAAAATCCTGGCGTTTCAGTGAATGTTTTTGGTCTGGATGATTCGAACAACGTTTATCCTTTGCGGGTAGTAAAAGTTGAGCAAAGAAACCACACGGATTTGCTACTGATCACTAAGGGTGAAATTTCACATTATGTGTGGATAAAGGACTTTGCATCCTTGATTCGAAATCAATTATCAAAACAGAGGCGTAGGTTAACAGTGTGTAAAAGATGTTTTTGTTTCACATATAAAGAAATAAGACAAGGAGGATTAGAGTGGTTGATAGAACACAAAAGACTTTGTAATGAAAATTATGAAGTGAAGATTAGTCTGCCACCACCATCTCGAGCGTGTATCCAATTTAACAAAACAGTTCACCAATATCGGATTCCAGTAGTCATCTACGCAGATTTTGAATCTACGTTAGTACCACAGGAGCTGCCGGACGGTGAAGTGACTAGAAGAACAAAATATCAGTTGCATCAACCCAACAGTTTTTGTCTAATAGTGAAATCAACCTTGTCTGAAAACCAATTGCAAGACTATGGTTTAACATCCACTCCAATACTCTACCGTGGTGAAGAAGCCGCTAAGTATTTCGTAGACCAGTTGTATGACATTGCTGAAAAGGTACAACGCTTGTATGGTAATGTCGTACCTATGGAACCTTTGAATGAGAATCAACAAGAAGAATACAATATGGCATCAAGATGTTATCTATGCGAGAAGAGCTTCAGTGAAGAAAATCCAAAAGTAAGAGATCACGATCACCTGACAGGTTTATACAGAGGAGCTGCTTGTAATTCATGCAATATAAATTACAAACTGCCCCACTTTATCCCTGTCGTGTTACACAATCTTAGCGGCTACGACTCCCACTTCATTATTCCAGAGTTAGGAAGAGATGATGGTAAAATTGATGTTCTTGCTACAACATTGGAAAAGTACATCAGTTTCTCAAAAACCGTAGGTAAAATTAAACTTCGCTTTGTAGACTCTTATAGATTTATGGCATCTAGTTTGAGCAGATTGTCTGAGAATCTACGAAGAGAAGACCTAAAAGAAACCAGCAAGATTGTACCTGAAGATAAATTGGACTTAGTATTACGTAAAGGAGTGTTCCCCTACGATTACATAACATCTACAGAAAAATTTGAAGAAACCAGTCTACCACCGATTGAAGCCTTCAACAGCAAATTAAACGAAAGTGAAATCTCCGTTGAAGACTACAATCATGCTTGTAATGTTTGGAACCAACTAAACATTCAAACTTTAGGGGAATATTCTGACTTTTATATAAAACTGGACGTAACTCTGCTGTGCGATGTGATGGAAGAATTCAGAAACACCTGCTTCTCTGCCTATGGACTGGACCCTCTACACTCGTACACATCTCCAGGATTAGCATGGCAAGCTATGCTAAAGTCAACCAACTGTCGACTGGAACTTCTAACAGATGTTGATATGGTGCTCATGATGGAATCTGGTGTACGGGGCGGTTTGACACAAGCTGTAACACGTCATGTCAAAGCCAACAACAAGTACATTCCCGGCTTCGAGGAGCAACAACCATCGGTCTACCTTGGCTACTTTGACGCAAACAACCTTTATGGTTGGGCAATGTCAAATCCGCTTCCCTACGCTGACTTCAAATGGATCGACCCGGCCACCATCGGAGACATCTCACAGATTCCAAAGGATGGTCCAAAAGGCTATATTTTGGACTGTGATTTTGAATACCCGGAGCACCTTCATGACCATCACTACGACTTGCCTCTCCTAGCCAAGACTGAAGTTTCACCGACAGGAAGATGGCCAAAATTGATGATGACCTTGGAGAATAAAGATCGGTATGTGGCTCACTACTGGGTAGTTCAACAGGCTCTTGAATTGGGTCTACGTATAGTGAGAATTCATAGAGCAATTGAATTCACCCAGTCTTGTTGGTTGAAACCATACATTGATTCCAACACTACAAGAAGAGCTGCAGCGACAACAGCATTTGAAAAGGACTTTTATAAATTAATGAACAATGCCATCTTTTGGAAGACCTTGGAGAACAAAAGAAAACATAAAAATGTAAAATTAGTGAGTGATCCTAGAAAATTGGAAAAATTAGTGCAAAAACCAAATTTCGGAACATCCATGATTATAAACGAAAATCTAGTCGCTGTCAGTATGAAGAAAACAACAATAGTCATGGACCGTCCGTTATACATAGGTATGTCGATTTTGGACACCAGTAAAACCCTGATGTATGATTTCCATTATAACAAAATGGTTAAACACTACGGAAGGGAAAACATTGGAGTCGCATACATGGATACGGACGCGTTTATCTACTGGATAAAGACTTTGGACATGTATGAAGACCTAAGGACTTTTCCATACAAAGAAGATTTCGACTTTTCTGACTATCCGAAGAACCATCCAAATTTTAATGAAAGAAATAAAAAAGTAATTGGAAAATTCAAAGATGAAGCAAATGGAATGCCTTTAGAAGAAATAGTGGCGCTGATGGCGAAATTGTATTCATTTAAGATGTACCATGAGAACAACACACCGACAGTCAAGAAAGCAAAAGGAGTGAAGACATCTTATTTGAAAAAACACGTAACATTTGACCACTACAAGACTTGTTTGTTTGAAGATACTACAATATCAGCAACATTTAACAATATCCGAAGCTTCAAGCATCAAGTCTACAGTGTCACCGAAATTAAAAAAGCACTGTCAGCTCGGGATGATAAAAGACATATTTTGCCCGACAAAATCCATACTCTTCCTTTCGGCCATTACTCCCTAAACCCTATCAACTAGTAACCTATTCTTCGTCCTTCTACAACTTCGACCTTATTCCTTTCTATTTCCGTAAAAAAATGGGGAACATGGCAAGTCCAACGCCGTGTTCCCCATTTTTTTACACAAGTTTGGATGACCTTGACCCATATAAATGATGTGAATATTTAAAACAACATTCATTGTGATTATACATGTGATACAACAAACATTGAAACCTGCAATATGAAGGACTTGAAGCAACAAATTGTCAACGAACTTCATAAACCTGCAAGAAGAAAGTTTCCACGAAGAAATACGGTGATAAAAGGAATTAATGATTTATATCAAGCGGATTTAATCGAAATGATTCCTTATAGCAAACAAAATAAAGGATATAAATACATATTGACTGTTATTAACTGTTTTTCAAAAATGGCAGATGCTTTACCACTAAAAGATAAAAGTGGCAAAAGTGTTACAAAAGCAATGGAAACAGCTATACAAAGAGACAAACATACTATTAAACATTTACAAACAGATGATGGAAAAGAATATTTTAATAAAAAATTTGCAAATTTAATGAAAAAACACAATATAAACCATTACTCAACCAATTCAGAAGTAAAAGCCTCAATAATTGAAAGATTCAACAGAACTTTAAAAAGTGCAATGTATAAAATGTTTTCCAACAGAGGATCGCACATATGGATTGATATGTTACCAAAACTTATAAACGATTACAATAACAAATTTCATAGGACTATCGGGATGAAACCAAACCAAGTAACTAGTAAAAATGAAAACCTTGTATAAAAACCGTATAAAAACGAATACTAAACCAAAAGTTGAAAAACTAAAGCCTAAAAAATTTAATGTGAATGATAAAGTGCGAATAAGTAAATATAAAGGTGTATTCAGTAAAAGATATCTGCCAAATTGGACCAATGAGGTTTTTACTGTATTCAAAGTACAACCTACAGTACCTGAGACATATATTTTAAAAGGTAATAAAGGACAATTGCTTGAAGGAGGGTTTTATGGACATGAAATGTTAAAAGCAACAGTAGGCGATGTATATTTAGTTGAAAAGGTGTTGCAACGGAAAAAAGATAAGGTCAAAGTACGATGGTTAGGATTTAATAAGACGGAAGATTCTTGGATACCTAAAAAGGATTTGATATAACGATAGAGAATCATTTTAGGTTGAACTATTACAAAGGATGGAGATAGTACCACAAAAAGAGAGTTTTACTATTAATAATATAGATGAACTCACAGTGGATAATTCAGAATTCAATAGTGGGAAACATGGCAATTTGTTACCAAACACCGTTCGTTGTCTGGTTACCGGACCTTCCAACTGTGGAAAAACTAATGTAGTATTCAATTTGATTACAAACCCTAAAGGATTACGTTTTAACAATCTATATGTATTTTCAAAATCACTACAACAACCAAAGTATCAATTATTGGAAAAGATACTGACTAATGTGCCTGAAGTTAAATATTTAAAGTTTAATGCAAGCGAGAGTGTCATGCAACCACAAGAAGCTAAACCATTCTCCGTGTTCATATTCGACGATGTATCTTGTGAAAACCAAAACACAATAAGAAATTACTTCGCTATGGGTCGACATAACAACATAGATAGCATTTATATTGGTCAAACTTACAGCAAAATACCAAAACAACTCATTAGAGACAATGCAAACATGTTAATTGTATTTAAACAGGACGAAACCAACCTAAAACATATATATTTTGATCATGTAAATGCGGATATGACATTTGAACGATTTAAAGAGTTATGTGGAAAGGCTTGGGCTGAAAAGTATGGGTTCCTAACAATTATGAAGGAACAACCGCTAAACAATGGTCGATACAGGATAGGATTTGATAAATTTATATTAATACATTGAACATGGTATAAAACATTCATTGTTGTACAACACGTCTTGCTACAAACATGGTTAACCAAGAAAAATTAGTAAAAGAAATAAAATCACTTAGTGATTCTATTCGGGCTAAAAACAGAGCGTTAAAACTAGGTATTAGCGAGAGGGAGAAATTCCTTGAATCTACTTTTAAACCTATTACTGAACCTTTAAAACAATTAAACAAAAAATTCGCTAAACCTGTATTGGAAGGAGATGCGATTGCACCTATCACAAAGTTTGAAAGAGAAAGTGTAAAATATGAAGGTTTTAGTGATGAAGACCCGGAATCCTCTACATATAGTGGCTTTACCGGAGCAGAATCTGAAAGAGAGCTAGAATCACCAGGATATAGTGAAAGGGGACCTGAAGAAGCACCAACTGCTAGTGAAGAGGAAAAAAGAGAAGAGGCAAGAGAAGGACCGTCAAACATAAGCTTGTTGGGTGAAAACATTCATAACAAAGGACCTTTAGGAAGGAAATACATGGTAAAAATGTTACTCGGAACAATTCCTAATAAGAATTACCATAGTTATGGAGCGAGATTAACAGAAGATGGTTTAATGATAGGTAATAGCCCGTTAAACGTTGACGAACATAATAATATTGTTGTTGGTGATCAAAGATATAAGGGCACAAAAGGATTATTTGAATTATTATTTGAAAATAAGCCTTCAGTATCGTTAGTAAAGGAAAAAGACATGGAAGCATATAAAACGATTTTGGAACAGACAAATGCATATAGGAGAAAGTATTTACCTGACCAGCTTCCTTTTAGATCTAAATCTTTAAAATATAGAGAATTTGTATCCAAGTTAATACCAACTAGAAGACAAACAATGCCGTTAACACAAAGAAAACCTGTAAAACGAAGATTTATGGCATCCACTTTGGATGTAAGTGCTCAGGAACGAAGAAAAAGAAGTAAGTCTGTTACAGGTACAGGTTTAATGAAGAAACTATATAACACAAATGTGATTTATTACAATAATATCAATAAATTGGTGGATAGAATGAAACTAATACATGAAGCTAAAGAAGCGGGTCATACAGGATTGGAAAACGAATGGGTGGCTTTAGTGGATGAACTCCGAAACCGTGGGGTAATCTTTTAAAAATGCGTTACTCCTTAGAGTACTATTCAGTTGCACCATGAGTGTTGACAAGTTCGGACGTTACTCCTCGGATGGGTTATATTATGCGAATAGTTTAAAAAGAAGTGCTGGTTTACCACAAACACCTGATGGAGATTATGATATGAGTAATAAAAGGTTAAAAAACATAAAAGATCCTTCGGATGAAAACGATGCAATAAACTTAAAAATATTAAAGGAAAAGATATCGCCAACATTAAAACTACAAAATAACACATATGACGCAGAAGATCATAGAATTATCAACGTTGGTAAACCATATCAAAACGGTGATGCGATAAACAAAGGTTATTTGTCATCTGAATTAAAAAATACGTTAAAATTCAATGGGAAACCGTATAGTGCCAACAATAAACGTATATCCAACGTAGATGACCCTAAAGATGCAAAAGACAGCGTAAATAGACGCTATTTACATTCTTTGATACCTGAAAAGACAAAAGATGGATTTTCTTTTTATAAATTTGTTATTAATGATATAGGTTATCCAAAAACTGAAAACGATGCTGTAAATCTAAAATATATTAAAGATCATTGCATCTTACGTGATGTAGGGGTTATAGATTGTTTTAATAATTGTTTAGCAAATGTTAAAGATGGTTCGGCGCCATCAGATGGTGCAACAGTGGGTCAAATGATGGAAACCTTAAAACAAGAAACAACCTCTTTTGTAAAACAAGATCAAGTAGTATCGAAGCAAGGGGATGAATTTGTTCAAGGTAATGAAAAATTTAATTTATTAACATACAAAAATAATGCTTGGGATTGCATGGATAAAAAGTTATCAAATATGGGATGGGGTTATGAAAAACATGATGCAGCTGCTTTATCACAAACCGTACATCTAGATCCAGATCGATATTTTAGATGGTTTACATGTAATAATAGAGTGATAAGAGACTTGGCACAAGGAAGAGAAGCAAATGATGCTGCAACTGTAGGACAGACCATTACAACATCATTAAAGGATAGTAAAGTGTATAATTGTAATAATAAACGTATAACAAACCTTAAAGACCCTGAACATGTAGATAATGCTGTCACTGTTAATTTTCTTGTAAAAGTTTTAGGTAATGCGATATTTGATTTACACAATCATTTTACACCAGATATTCTTCAAGGAAAATCAGGTCATAATACTTATGATGAATCCATGAGAGGTGAGTATATTAAACGAGAAATTTATAATAAATACTTTATTAACCCTAAAACGAAACAGTTTAGATCATCAGATTGGGGTGATATTGATATTTAAGTAAATAACTCAATTAATGACTTCATTTATGTGCAACCTGTCATAGAGTTAACACATGAGTTGCACATTGCCATTATAAAAGGACAATAATGACGTTCAAGTACATCAGTCCATATCGAGACACTGCAAGAAAAGGAGGTGGGATCACGTCCACAGCGGTTTCTCTGTTAAGTAAAGCTTTAAAACAAATTCCAGTAGGATCCATAGTAAATAGAGCAATAGACGCATTACCATACGAATTTCATATACCAGGAGGTTATCAGTATTGCGGACCAGGAACTAAATTGAAAAAACGACTGGAAAGAGGCGATCCTGGCATAAACAAGTTAGATTAGGCTTGTAAAGAACACGATATCGCATATTCCACGTTTGCCGATTCAAAAAATAGATCAATAGCTGACAAAAAGCTTGCGGACATAGCTTGGCAACGAGTAAAATCAAGTGACGCTAGCATAGCAGAAAAAGCAGCAGCTTTAGCAGTAACAGCAGGTATGAAGGCTAAAACAGCAGTAGGAGGTGGAAGAAGGAGGAGAAGGAGAGTAAAAAGGAGGTCAACCACAAGAAAACATGGAGGAAATATAAAAAGAAGACGACGATCTACAAGAAAAGGCAGGAAAAAGCCCACCGTGTGGTCAATGGTAAAAAACGGGGCAGGTCTTTACCTAAGACCTTATCGTGCATATTAAATGAAAGAAATCAATTGGTCATACCACATAAAGCATTAACCAATATTGAATTATTTAAATATATTTCCTGTTTAAAAATACCATTTTTCCGCGGTGTGTTTATGAAAGACAGTTTACCAAAGAAAATGTGGCAAAATGAGACTGGAATTGTAAATTTGGATAATACTGAAGGGCCTGGCACCCATTGGGTTTGTTATAAGAAACTAAATAACAATGTATATTATTTTGATAGTTTCGGTAATTTGCCACCACCAAAAGAACTTCAAAATTACTTTAAATCTGCTAAAAACATATATTATAACTATAAAAGAGAACAACCTGATAATACTTCAATATGCGGCCATTTATGTTTGGAATTTCTAGCTAAAAGTATCAGTCACTATTGAGATGTCTTCCTATACGGTATCATTAACAGGAAAATCGTCCACTTTACGAAGTATCCTTTTTCCAGCGTTACGCTTGCAAAAAGGAAGGTTTTGGGAGGCGGCACTATTGGATTTTACAACTTACAACTCTATTCCCAATGTTACGGAAGGTAAAAATAACGTAATGCATTATTATAAGGGAAAAGATGCCAGTGGAAAATTTACAGACTTACAAGAGTGCAGGTTACCCACAGGTTCTTATGAAATTGATCATATAAATGAATTTTTGCAAACTAAAATGGGAAAAGACAATATAACATTAAAAGGTAATAATAATACGATGAAAGCTGAAATTACTTCCAAATATTATATAGATTTTACTCAACCAAACTCAATTGGTGATTTATTAGGATTTTCCAACGATGAGCCTGTTTTAGAACCAGATGTAACACATTCCGGTAAGAAAACAGTAACAATATTAAAAGTCAATAGTATAGACATAACTTGCAACATTATACAAGGAGCTTACAGGGATGGGGCTAACACCCATATCATACATACATTTTACCCAAGTGTACCACCTGGATTTAAAATTGTTGGAAAGCCACAAAACCTGGTATATCTACCGTTGAACACCACTTTCATTTCAGACATCGTGTTGAGCGTATTGGATCAAGACGGTAACTTGGTAGACTTCAGAGAAGAGCCTATTACGATTAGATTACATTTAAAATCGACACTTTAATACAAAACCATGGGTTTAACATTTAAAAGCGAACAACCTACGGGAAACCGCATTAGTAGCTCTTCAGCTGTGGAGGAGTTAACACGCGAGAACATTCGTTTCTTAGAGAGAGTTGGATTAAAATTAACCGATTATGGATATACTGGATATAGTGCAGGGTCCAACATTCGACGAAACCCTATGGGAAAAAGAATATCACACCCACAACCCTTACACTTCATCGAAATTAAACAATAACCATGAAATTCGTATTCCCATACAAAATCAAGACATTTACACACTACCATGTGAAAGTTACTTGTATATTGAAGGAAAAGTTACTAAAAAGGACGGTACTACTACTGGTACAACAGTTCCATTTATAAATAATCCTATGGCTTTCCTTTTTGATGAAATTAGATATGAAATATCAGGTGTAACAGTTGATTCTACTAAAAAAGTAGGTATTACAACAACTTTAAAAGGGATAACATCTATATCACCTAATGAAACCAATTTACTTCAACCTGCCGGATGGGTTTTACCTGAACATGATACAATCACTCCAAATACAAATGGATATTTTGATTTCCATATCCCATTACGTTTGTTGCTTGGATTTGCTGAAGACTATAGAAAAATAATATTAAATGTTAAACAAGAATTAGTTTTATTGAGATCTTCTAACGATAAAGACATTATTAAAGCTCCAGATGGTACAACAGATGCAAACTTAGAATGGAAATTAACATTAGACAAAATTGTATGGAGAGTTCCACATGTTAAATTAGCTGACGAGCATAGAATGCTACTATTAAGGAAGTTAAAGGCTGATCGTGATATTGTAATTCCTTTTAGAAGTTGGGAATTCCATGAACATCCAAGCTTGCTAGCTACGGATCGTCACACTTGGACTGTTAAAACATCTAATTACGTAGAACGAGCCAGGTATATTATATTTGGTTTACAAACGGGTAGGAGGGACAGCATCACAAAACATGCAGGCAAGTTTGATCATTGCAACTTAAAAAATATTAAAGTTTATTTGAATTCACAATTTTTCCCCTATGACAATTTGAATGTGTCATTCGCTAATAAAAAGTACAATATATTATACGATATGTATGCGAGATTCCAAAATTCATATTACGGTAAAACAAATACACCTTTACTATCACCAGAAGAATACTTAGATGGTTACACAATAGTTGTAATTGATTGTTCTAAACAAAATGAATCAGTAAAATCATCAAGTGTTGACATAAAGATTGAAATGGAGTTTACTGCAACTATACCTGCAAATACAACTGCATACTGTTTAATTCTACATGATAAAATTGTAACATACACACCTTTAACTGGAATTGTTAAGAATGTACTGTAAAAACCGGTTTTGTTTCATTCCGCGAGTATAAAAGCAGAGCGTACAGGCCGCTCCTCATCAGTTTGTTGCCTACTGTTGTATGGGTAGCATCGTATTCAATATGGCTTCTCCTAGTGGTACGCCTGAAAATGTGGTAGATATTGAGAAGGAGATATCTGAGTTTTTAGATCCTCAAGGTCACCAGGAAGGAGGTGAACAAAACGTTTGCGGACAACTTCACGCCAGTAATAATGTTGAAGAAAAAGGTAAAAGAAGAAAGAATATACAAAAGAGAAAAGGGGATATTGAAGATAATATTTCTCCAAACATATTGAGTGAGGTATTTTTGCGAATATTTTACCCAATCTCTTCCAGTTTGGACAAAAGTGTTTTAATCGGTGTTATGAAATCGACAGATTATTCCCCTACTGTAATTTTAACTCATGGACCCAAAATGATTTTGTTTACGGACAGTGCTTGGGAATCGTTTATGAAACACTTGCATCTGCTAGAATGCTATTTAAGTAGTAACATGTTTGGAAGAAAGACAAGAGTAGGACTTTTGGATTCAAATGTGGAAATCGATATTATTAAGCATCGTGGTGATCATCAGCTGCGGTTTAGAGACACAACAAGACATGATAACAAAATTCAACTTAATCGAGAGGAGTTTTTCATTTTAACTTGTGCTACTGAACCAATAACAAGATATTTGAGACAGCTGGTGTTTTCAAGTTCGATTATTAAAGATTATCTGGAAGACACTTTGGACAAACAACCGGACGCACCTATATTATATGGACCTTTGGATACTTCTATATTTAATAGAGTTCCTCATGAAGTACAGATGTGGAGACAATTGGAAAAGTACGCTCAACTACATAAGAAATCAGTAAAACAGGAAGAAGAGGAAGATGGAGGAGAAGAATCAAGTGTTAGTGATGAAAATGAAAACAAGGAAAATATAAAGATGGAAACTTAAATGACAATGGTTAGTTTTTAAAACAATAACCAACATTTTGTGGGGTTAGGCCTATTGGGGACGGTGCCCACGTTAAATATACACCAACGCGCCAACAACTGTACGGCCTGGTATAAAAGTAGTACCTACCGTGGTGTGGAAATCAGTTGACCTCCTGACTTCGTAATGAGCAGACGTGTGACCTTCAAAATGGACAAGGGAGAAGAAGAACAAGTAAAGTCCAAGCCTGGTATTATTGAGTTTCAAGCGTTTCGTGGTAATGATGATAGATTCATTATAAAAGAACTTGTGTTTTTGGACATGAATACAAGTGTTCCTTATTCGTTTTTATTTAAACCACCATGTTCTTATTCGTCTTTAACTAGTAAAGCCGCTACTACCAACAGATGGATTTCAAAACACTTCCATCATATCGATTGGTATGATGGTTTTACAAGTTACACGGACTTGTATCACATTATGCATCACTTTTCAGACAAGTTTACCAATATTTACACAAAGGGGCTGGAAAAGAAAAGATGGATCGAAGGATTTACTCATGTTCCGGTTAATGATGTAGAATTGGATAAGAATTATCAATACATGCTGGAAACCATATGTATTTGTACAAAAAGCCCAGAACATGATAAAGATAGACATTGCGCTTTGAAAAATGCCTATAAACTCGCCTCTTACCTTCAAAGTGGGGAAGTGGGGAGTGGTGGGGGTAACGGAGAGTATATAAGTGGGGAGCAGACAGGGACCTGGCATGAGTATTACTCGAGATTCCGAGACGACAACATCTCCGAGCAAGAAGACAATCTGTAACCTGACCATGGCATCTCACCAGTTCCTTCAGACTTTGGTCGAGCAGTTCAATGCTCACTCCAAGTCAACAATATTACCTGTAAAGAAGTGCTCGGAACTAAAAGACGAGAAGCACTACATAATCCATGCTATGAAGAAGATGGAGACTACAGTTGGGGAGGCCATCTGCTGCAGTCTCAGCGAGGCACCGTTTACTCCGGGGGATGAACCAAAGTTCCAGGTGTACCTGCCCAAGAGATTCGTCCATTTTCTACAAAACGAGGATCTTCGCTCTATTCAACCCGGGTGTCTATACCTGGTGTCCCACGGCTGCACGGGTAGCAATTCTACAGAGTTGACCATCCACATCGCTGACAAGCAGCAGTGTTAGATTTAAGTTTTAATGTTGTACATATGTTGTTGTTGTAATGTTTTATAAATAAACGAATCATAAAAGACAAAAAAAAATAAAAAAAAACAAAAAAATGCAACATATCAATATGTGACAAACTTCACGTATTGATATGTTGCATTTTTTTTTTTAAACTTCGCGGGTGACCTTGACCTTTGACCTTTGCATTTCACAATTACCCCCACTACCGTAATTACCCCCACTACCGCACTAGGATTCAAACCTGCTTGGATGCGAAAAACGGTCAGTCTGTTGCCAACTAGCAAACGATGAGCACCTTGTACGAGCTTTGCTTACAACGAGTTATAACTGACGCATCTTTATTCCAGACGGCTTTACGAGATAATATCCCTATAACAGTAAAACAGGATATCGAAGAGTACAAGAAAGATAATAGAGGGTATTCGGGATACTCCTGGTATAGGTTCCAAGACGGGGAAAAGTTTTGTAGGCCTTGTGGCAATGCTGCCGTCAGAGACCTTCGACGGTTCGTACAGGAAGGTGGTAGAAAACAGTTCGGATTTCTAGCACCGATGTTTAGATTTGAAAACTACAAGGACACCTGTGCTATTTGTTCCATCCCACTGTATCAATGGAAAAAGTTTAGAAGTGTTTAATTGGATCTTCCATACCCCCACCACCATTACCCCCACCACTTTTTCATGTACCTCTAAACGCTGTGCCTCGGCTTCATTTCTACTCCAGCAGCCGACCTAGCAACATCAGGATGTCTCTGAACGTCAGTTGCGCAAGTTACGAGGAGGTGAGCATCAAGACTCAGCAGGAGCTAAACGACTTGTACAAGGAGTTGCAGCTCATGGTGGCACGAGGCTACCGTATAAACGTGCAAGTTTACGCTTGCAACATACGGAACACCCGGCAAGCAAAAGAAGAGCCTGGACACTCCTCCACGGCTTCCTCACCGGCATCGATGAAGACCGAGCCAGACAACTTGGACTACTTCAGCTGACTAGCAGTTGTCTTCCTTGTTCTTACAATAATAGAATATGTATATTTTTTCATTATATTAAAGAAGTAAAAGAGCAAAAACACCTATCTTGTTACTGACATATGAGCTCAGTAACAAGATAGGTTTTTTTAAAACACAATTTGGATGACCTTGAAACTTCCCCCTCCACTGCTTTGCTACCCCCACCACTTGACTATTGATGTACATGGCACATCACAATTGGAAACCTCATTCCATCTTCAACAGCCAAACCGACAACATCAACAATGGCAAACCTACCAACGGATAAAACATGTCCTCACGTTTGCTGTGACTTCGTCCACGAGTTGGAGAAGAGGATGCAGGAGAGGGCGATACGAAGAAAGCAGATACACTCAGAAAATATCATGATAGTCAACGGCTATCTTTTATTGTTCGGCCTTATTATGGTTGTACTTTTCATACTGTATGGCATAGTCACATGTGTCGGCAAGGTTGCAGAAGAAAACGCTCGCCACCATCAATTGGAAAGTTTCAATGTTACTTTGTAGGTTTTCCTTTTTTTAAAACTCCGTTTGGATGACCTTGAAAATTCCCCCACTACTCCACCACACCCTCACCACTTCACCATGTTCCTGCATGAGCATCACATCAACCGTCATTCCTTGTCAAGCAACCATGGCAGACAACAACACCATCAGCCAAGCTGACTCCACTACTGATGTTGGTACAAGTACGGGTTGGACACTGTCAATCGATAGTGTACACTATTTGGAAACGATTTGCGAACGGATGAAGGAAATACTGCGAGACAACCCTGGGATCATAATACAAATGAATTTAAATTATGATTGGTCCCAAGTTAGAATGCAAGGGGATGATAACAACGGTCAACAATCTCCACAATATTCGCCCATGTCCCCGATCTACCCTTACGGCGAGTCTGACGTCGATGAAGATGAGGCTAATGAGGATGTGGGGGACAACGAGGCTGAAGAGGAGTAACCTTCATTCCTTTTTTTTAAAACCCAAATTGGATGACCTTGAGAATTCCCCCTCCACTATTTCCTTTTTTTAAAACCCAAATTAAATGACCTTGAAAATACCCCCTCCACATACTTTTGGTTTACCCCCTCTACTTTTCAATACTGTTACCACAGTCTGTAGCTCACATCTCACATCATTCCTTGCTTAGCTATCATGGCGGACAGCACTCTTTCTCGAGTTGACTCCACTACGGATGAAGAATGGCCATTTTCCTGGAATGTTCATCTGCAAGACTCGGCAGAAGTGGATATGTTGCATGAGAAATTGGTGTATGTATTAAACGAAAACCCCAACATTGAATGTAGAATGACTATGGATTTCGATGCGACAGGGGTCCACACTCAACCTTCCACTTCCAGCCAGCCTGAACCTCAGCTACAGCCGAAGAACTTTACACATCTTTACACTCCAATACGGCCGGAGGATGTGGTTATCAGCGAGGCAGACTCTACTACAAGTTATATTGAGCCAACGAATTGGAAGCTTGTTGTTGACACCTTACACAAGGTCGACTTAGTATGTGACAAATTAAAGGACTTGATGATGCAAGATCCTGGTCTTCGTTTTAAAATTGATTTGTTTTTCATCTGGGGAGCACCTGCACGGGGCTCTTCGTCTGACAGCTCTCCAAGTACAACGGACGAGGAGGAGGACGACGACTAGTTATCTTTTTTAAAACTCCGTTTGGATGGCCTTGACCTTTCCCCCTCCACTGAGTTTATTTAAGGTGCACTCTCAATGACTGCAGCATCATTTCATCGCGCACCTTCACCACAGCAACATGGAGAGTCGACTCAACTACTGTTGCGAACAGAAATGTTTTTCATGGCCAAATGACATTGATGTTGCGGATGGCCTGGCGTGTAGAAAATGTGAAGCTTTTGGTCAATGCATGTGTAAGTGCAAGTCTTGGAAGAAGCCGAAACCAGAGTTGAAGACATTCCATGTGTACCAGATGAGAGGGTATAAGTACACTTGTTGCCCTGAACGTTGCATTGAATTCACACTAAAACAGCTAACTGGCTGCAAATTGTGCAACAATCATTCTGCAGGTTTTTGCAAACATTATTTAGGAGCCTGTCAGTACAGATCAACTTGGCATACAGAAGCACTCACTATCAATGAAATCGCTATAGATACACAAGAGTAGTCTTTCTACTCTTTTCTTTTTTTAAACCTCCATTTGGAAGACCTTGACCTTTCCCCCTCCACTCACCTTAGTTTATATAAACCCCATTCCCACTGACCACAGCATCACTTCATCGTGCTCCCTCGTCAAAGCAACATCAACTATGGAAAGTAAGCGCATCTCATGTTGCGAGCATAGGTGTTTGGAGATACAAGGCGTCACTTATTGTGCAAAGAAGCGTTGGGAGGAAGAGACGGGGACAACCTATTGCTGTGAGGATAAGTGTTTCCTCTTACCAAAGTGGCAAGTGGATGGGCTGGCCTGCCGGCAATGTGAATGCTTCGGATGTTGCAGGTGTAGATGCAAGAACCAACAGCTGCCACCACCGGTACTACAAACTTTCAAAATCTACAAATCCAAATACTTTTATACTTGTTGTCCGCAGCGGTGTATTAAATTTCACTTCTCCAATCTTACCAATTGTCGGAAGTGCTACGGACAACCTGATGGGTGGTGCACCTGTTTTCTGGACTCCTGCCGCTACAGATCGGATTGGTTTACAGATCCGTTGGAAATTGATGAAGTCGCCCAGGAAGCACAAGAGTAGTCTTTCTACTCTTCAACTTTTTTAAAACTCCATTTGGATGACCTTGAGATTTCCCCCTCCACTTCCCCATATACCTAGAGTACACAGAGCCTGACAGTCAGTCACTCGGTGGCTGTCGTGGGGTGCGCATCGGTGTCGGCGCTCCGTTGTTAGGTTTTCAAGGTCACAGTAATAATATGAAATTGGGGGTGTTGTGCTAGTTCAAGGTCACCTGAGGGATTACCGATTGCCCATTTAGGCAGAGTCATGTCAGAAACTCAGGTTTAACTTGGCACTTTTGCCGTTTCTCGTCGAAAATTCGCTCCAAGTGGTCAAGGTCACGAGGACTCGGACTGACACTCGGAGCGTAGTACGAGAAACGGCAAAAGTGCCAAAAAATTTTAAGTTTCGGCGTGACCTTGACCCTAGTGGCGTCGGTGACGTCATTTTGATGACGTAAGGGATGATGACGTCATCAGCACGTCATTTATGTGACGTCATGGGTGTGACGTCATGGAAGTGACGTCATTGGTGATGACGTCATCGATGACGCAATCGATGACGTCATCGGTGAGGTCATTGACCTCGATGACGTCATCCCTCAGGTGACCTTGAACTGGCCCAGCATCCCCAATTTCACACTACTGCCCTTGTATATGGACGTTTTCATGTACCGTTTTCGCGTTGTAAAACGTGATTATGACTTCTGATTGGTTACAACAATGTTGCGCATTGAAGCAGGTATCCAATGCGACTCACTTTTTGAATGAAAACGGCGCAACAAATACACTCTTAAAAAATACTCAAAATGTAGTATGTTTGTTGATGCATTTCAGAATGCAATTACTTATTACTTTTCTACAAAATCAGCTGACACGGCATGTGAGGTCAGGGATTGCGCTGACAAGATTGGTGGGAGGGGGGGGGGGGGGGGGGGGTGGCGGAAAACTTCGCTGCCTAGAGGAGGCAAATACTTAAATACGTCCCTGTCCATAACGATAATTCACCAGTACGAGGTTATAAACAAGTCGAGCTCAGTCGGAAGCATAAGGGAATTAATTAAGCCGAGAAACAATGCAATCAGGCGGCGTGCCTAAATAAGTGTAATCACGTGGCGAGCGTTAAAGACTTTTACCATCGTCTATGGCTTTTACGCTCGCTCCAATGACATTCAAGGACTTTATCGATTAGCCAACAGCTGTTTTACGATTATTTTTCGGTGGGTAAACCGACACTTTACGTGCGGTTGTATAAAAAAAATTTCTTTCCTTTGAGCTCCTAACATACCTAATAAAACCTCTTTCCCCTGGGCCCTTGTGCCCCTTGGCCTTTGCGCCCCTGGGCCCCATTTACAAAATCAGCCCTGCTTAAATTACTTAACTACTTAATTATGTATTTAAATGTGACACAATAATGATGCCTTCTCATAATGGCACCCACTCTATCAACCACAGATCAGCATAATATTTATAAATGTGCAATTATAAAATACTGTATTGCACATTTATAATTCTTATAATTCATGTATGTCTTGTTATTGGATAAGTTATATTGATTGAAATATGACTTTTTAAATGGAAAACAGTCTCAAAAGTATTATTACACATAGTACGAAAAAAAGATCACGTTGGTATATAAAGGGCTGTGACTTAGGAAAATGCCTTCCTTTGAAAATTTTTTTAACCAAACCAATTAAAGCAACTTCTGGATGGACGCCATTTTCAATTCAGTTGGTTGGTTGGTAAACTAAATTCATAATTAATTGTGGATTCTTATATGATTTTGCGGTTTGGTGTAGTTTTAACAGTAATGAATTTTTAGCAGTGTACTGTGTTTATAAACGTTTATGGATCCTATTCTGGGCTGGTTCCAGCCAGAACAAGAAGGACCTGCCAAAGATCTCTGGTCCAGAATTTGGGACGCCCATACAGGGCTAGACAATTTAAAAATAGGGAGTGTGAACGAAGTTAATAGAGGTCAGGATTTGATTTCAGTTGATAATGTAGGAGCTAATGACAGTGTAGTGAAGCGTGCGCAGACAAACAATCTGAACAATAATCATTCTGTGTCAACTAACAGGGCAAGTACATACGCCATGAATAAGAATCATGCTGCCCTGATCGGAGTCCATGGTGGGTGCCCTTGGCGGCCGCCCAACCGAGTCTATGACCCAAGAGGAACCATAGGGTAACTGCTTATTTTATTAAATAGTGTATATTATTTATGAGAATTTGATTGTTAATATCGTAATGATCAAGGGAAAAACATATTAGGCCTAGGCTAGCCTAGGTGATCTAGGCCTCTAGGCTATTCTTTTTAGGATTTCTATCTAGCCCCTACTGTCGAATAGGCCTATAGGCTATCCTCTAAGGAAAGTCTTAGGCCTAAGTTATGTTTTAATCCTTATCCTTGGATATAAAAGGCCTTTAAAGATATCTAAATAAGCTCTTTCTTATTTAAAGTTACCGGTAGTGTAGATTCATAAAGTTTTGAATACGGTAGGTACTTAACCGGTGCCAACCATGTTAAAAAATATCCTCGGCCAGGTTAAAAACACCTCAAGAAAAAGTCAAGTTCTCTGTCAGGATGATAACTTATGCAGCAGATGTTAACCTCATGAATTTTTCTGTTTTTCTGGGCACAACCCCCTGGCGCGGCCCTGGGTTTTTTATTGATTTTTTTGCTTAGGCTGGTTTTTTTACTGTTGAGCCAGTAGGCTAGGGTTCTTGCTTGCTTGTACGACCTTCCTGCTTACCTGAAATGCCAACAGCAAAGATGGCTTGCCATGGGAGACTACTCCGTATTCTTAGCCAGCTGGTAGGC
Source organism: Neoaliturus tenellus (assembly GCA_030545055.2). Taxonomy (NCBI): domain Eukaryota; kingdom Metazoa; phylum Arthropoda; class Insecta; order Hemiptera; family Cicadellidae; genus Neoaliturus; species Neoaliturus tenellus. The sequence continues at coordinate 269,268,252 of CM061531.1, forward strand.
CCTACCATGTTTGACACTTCTGGCGTCTGTCACGAATTCTCTCCAAACACATTTTTAGGAATTTAACTAATAGCCTAGACATTACACTACCATTAACACATCTTAGGCTTAAAGAGAAAATGCAAGATAAAATACACCTCATCTGCATGAAGAAAAATAATAGGCTATAGTCTAACCCATCATTAATAATATTAAAAACGAATTAAACTGTCTGAATGTCCCATGTATCACCGATTTTATGCTCATTTTAACCCCTTCACTTATATTTTTTTTTTAACCCGCCTAGTCCATAAAAGGCAATTTTTTTGTGGATTATTTCAGTTATTTCTGATTTAATTTTTTTTCATGCAAAATTGACTATTTATATGCAAGATATTGTTATTTTCTTATTCACAATTACATGTAGTTTTAAAATATTTAGGTATATTACTAAAAATTCAAGTTTTGTATTTTTACAACACAAAAAAAATAATAAAGAAAAATAAAAATTTCAAAAAAAAATTCTTATTAGTCATTTTTTGCTGTGTAAGGTTCACATATATATTTTTTACCTGGCCTAAAATACTAAATGAAACTTTTACAAACTCACCAAATGTCAAGCAAAGTTCTTTTTGGTGTGATAGGCCTTGAAACACTCCGGCATGTGAAGCGCAACGAGGCACAGCTCACATTCCCATCTACTGTCACTTCGCTTTCCTTGGGCACTGCATACTTTGCATCGTCTTGAGGGTGTTTGTTTGATTTCATTTGCAGGAATTGGTCTAGGAAAATGTCCCCAAGTTACTGCCTGGAGCCTCAGAGGAGTTTCTGAGGTAGATGGCCGTCCTCTTCAATTGTAGGGTGGCAGTTGTCGCGACTCAAACATCTGCTTTGTAAATCTCTCTTTGAACTCGCTGAACCCCATTCTTTTCTTGGTGATTTTCTTAAAAACTACATAGGAGTTAAAAAGGGCAATATCCATTATATAAAAAAAAATCTTTTTATACCCTTTGACATACCTCCTCATACTAGGAAAGGAGGCAAGTTGTTGGTCCTCTCGGTCAATTCCACCCATTGAATTATTGTAGTAGATGACTGGTTCTGGCTTTCTTATCAATTCTTTGGTCACTCTGTCTCTCTTCCCAGTTGACTTTTTGTCAGCTTTGCTGTGAAAAGTAGATAAAATACAAACTTGTTTCTTGTCCTGCCATCTTACTGCCATCATATTGTGACTATAGGCCGTTTCATAGTCACCCAAACTGAGTTTCCCCTCTTTGAAACTTTCTGGCATATTTGACCTCCAGTAGTTTGCTGTTCCAATTGCATTGAAACCTATTTGTTTTAGCCTGTAAAATAGAAGGGGCGAGGAATACCAATTATCAATCGTCAGAGTATGGCCTTTTCCTGCACATTCTTTTGCCATTTCAACGACTATGGCCTCACTCACTAACAACTTTTCCTCCTGCACAGAATCCCCACTTCCTTCTTCAATTGTTTCATTTTCTTTTACTTCAGCTCCAGTATAGATCTTGAATTTAGAACAATAGCCACTTCCAGATTCACAACACTTATAAAACTTAATGCCAAACCTGGCTCTCTTTTTTGGATTGAATTGGACATAGCCCAACCTCCCTCGAAATTTCATTAGACTCTCATCGACCGCTATGTTTTCCTCAGGTAAGTACAAATGGGAAAACTTCCTGTTCATATACTCAATAACATATCTTAATTTCCACAGTTTGTCATTTGCAGGCTTCTTCTTATTGTCAGTGAGGTGGAAAAATGTAGAGAGTAGCAAAAAACGGCGGAATGGCATCACTTTGCGAAAAAATGGGGTCTCAGTTGTAGCATGAGGCGACCAGTATGATTGAATGGTCCTTTTCTTTACCAAAGACATAAGGACACAAAGTGTATAAAAACAAGCCATCTCATCTGGAGTTGTATCGAACCATTCAGAATAAATATTTTTTCTTCCGCCTGTTTCATTCATTTTCTCTATTGTTTCTTTGGCATAATTGTTAGTCTCTGTTGCGACATGTTTCCAAAAGTCATTTTCAACAAACGCGTTGTAAACGTCTAGCTCAGAGGGAGATGAGCCTAAATTTCTAGCCAGACTTGCCCTAACACCAGGACAACCAGTAAAAGGGATTTTATTTATTATATTGTTTTCTATGGTACTAGTCCATTGCCAACCCTGCTTTTTCTTCTTTTTTGGCGGAGCTGTCTCATTACTTGTCTGACCTTTAGACCTTTTAGTAGGCTTAGAAGGTAGTGAACCTGGATATTTTCCTCTAGGCCTACCTCTTTGTCTAACTCTCCCTCTAGTCTTGTCCATAAGAGGCCTATTTTTAGGCCTAGGGTCAGGGAAGCTAGGATCGTCAGCTTCCTCACTCGGTGTAGGCGAGCTAGGGTCTTCAGCTTTGTCACTCAGTGTAGGCAAGCGAATAGGCCTAGGGTCATCATTTTCCTCACATGATCCAGGCAAGCTAATAGGCCTAGGGTCATCAGCATCAGCTTCCTCACTCGGTGTAGGTGAGAGAGGAGGCACGCTTATACCACGACGGTAGAACCGATCAACAAACTCAACTGGGTTTGATTTGTACAATTCTTCATCACCTGAAGAATAAGAAACATGCTGGTCAAGTAATTTAGGCCCACTTGGCAAATCTGTATTATATTGGACAGTAAGGGCATCTGGCGGGGTCATAGGCTTAGCATAGCTGCAAGAAGGCTGTTCAAGCAGCAACTGATCACTTTCTACAGGCCTAGGCCTAACCAATTCTGCACTATGTTCTGGAAAGTTTATGGTCTCATATTCAGTAGTAGAATTAGATTGATTACTCACAATTTTGCTTGCTTCTAAATCATCATCATCATCAGTACTATCCTTCTCCTCAAACAAGTCATTATCACTGTCACTGTCACATTCACCTATAAGTTTTATAATTTCACTTTCATCTAACTCCTTTCCACATTCATCCACAAATACTAGGTTGCTTTGAAGACTCATTTTATAATATAACTAAGCTTTTCATTGTAAAAACAAAATAAAAGATTATAACAACTCAGTCTTTATAACAGGAACGTTGAAGTAAAGTAAAACACAACATAAAATATCAGCGATCACACTTGAGTAGACGTCAAGTGATAAACTAACTTATGATAATCCGACTTTAGTTTTTCACAAATAAACAAAAAGTAACCCTAAGTAACTTATTTTATAATATAACTGAACTGTTCAATAAAATAAAACGTAAAACAAGACTGTAACACAATGTTTACATCGACGAAGTAAACAACAACAACAGTATCAGCTGTGAAACCGATGTAGACGTCGTCAGCTGTTCAATTGCAACTTTCCAACCTCAGTTTTTTTGCCACTATACGGGCAGTAAATGATGAAAACACAACCAAAAGAAAGCCTGAAGCTTGTAGAACAAGAAGCATATGCGATCTATTGGATTTCTTATGAACTAACTCGGCACAAACAGGTTTTAATGGCGGACGGCGATTCGCCGTCGCTTCACACAATGGCAAATGGAAGCGCGACGGCGTATCGCCGTCGTTGTAAGTGAAGGGGTTAAAACAATTTAATTTATTACAATATTAAAATAAAATGAGCTGTAAAATAATCAACTTAAAAATATACCATTAGGCCCATAAAAATCCTGTGCTCGATAGTTGGCAAATAGAAGTTTGGGTCCCGACAGTTGGGGTCTTCAAGGACAGGCTTATTTTTGGCCACAGATGGAAGGGCCATCCGTTGCTGCAAGATGCACCAGTGTCTAAAAAATATGGCTTGTCTAAAACTTCAAAATACAATAAAGACGAACCAAAACATGGTGGACCACTAGATAAAAGTTAATATCGACTGTGCGTCCTCTATTCATGGCAAGATTCAAGACTCAAGGTCTTTATTTGTCTTTAAACATGCAATTTATGCAATAAGTTTTAGGCCTAGTTACAACTTATAAGGCTACTGTGTAACAACAATAATAACATAGCCTAGTATAATAGTTAAAAAAGTTAAAACAATGACCATTTGCAAATATAAAAAAAATAAATTGTAGGCCTAATGTAGGCCTAGGCCTACATTAGGCCTACAAACAGTGGGTCATTCTACAAACAGTGTACATTTTCACAAGCACAAAATAAAAAAAAATTAATTTTGTTTTTTTCCAAAGTAAAATGTTCAATGGTTTTAAAAAAACCTTTACCATTACTGTATAGGAAAAATAATGGTCAAGCTTAAACAAATTTCTTTTGCCTAGAAAAAAATTACAAAGTTTTATGGTGTCCACAGAAGTGACTCAATCATATTATTTTTTTTTATAATAAAGATAATTGTATGGAGATTTTTAAAATACCTGGTATACTAATTTATATCAGCAATATATTTATGACCTATTAGTTATGTTTTTTTCTTTTATATCATTCCTTCATGATCTAAATACAACAACATAGCGTGTCCACTGAAGTGACCGAGTTGTCCACAGAAGTGATGAAATTAATTCCAACATTAACCAAATGCCTAAAAGCCTATTAATTGTGTTTCTACCCTTTTCATATACCTACCTCATAGTTAGTCAATCTATTGGTGTATTATTACAAATTTTAGAATTAAAATTAAATAATCAGAACCGAAGGTGTATTTCAATCACTTCTGTGGACACCTATTGTCCACAGAAGTGATGTCCACGGAAGTGATGATATGTCTTTTCATTGAGCCTACACACAACAATTTTAAGGTTAGCAAATAGTTATCTCCAAATTAAAATGCATTCTGAAGAAGCTTCGAGAAACTTATCTAAAATTTATCAAATTGTACATACCTGAAACTTTATGTTGGTAACAGAAGTGATCTTGTATGCTTGACGTATATAATTTCTTATCTAACAACTTACATTAAACTTAAACTACTAACTCATTCTAAGCAGCAGTTAGCTCAGTATGGAGATGTCCTCTTTCCCTCCAAAATTAATGAAGTAATCAGTGTATGCTTGCATTAGACATTTTTTTCCCTCAGATATTGGCGTGTCCACAGAAGTGAGCAGTCAACTTGGTTCACTTTTTATTTGCAAAATAGCATGGTAATGAATGTGTTATTTTTAATTTTTATTACATGCTATATGAGAGCTATTCTTAACTTATCGATATCAAATGTATGCAGTAATTGTATAGTTTTGGTATAATTTTAACAGTTAAGTATTTTCATGAAACCCGAGAGGTATCAGTCCACGGAAGTGATTTGTCACCTTCTGTGGACACAATTTTCTAAAGAAAATTGTAAATAATATAGTTAAAAGTCCTAGAACTGTTTGAGTTAATGTTTATTTTTTGTTATAGATGTTTAAAAAAAGTACAAATGACCTTAAAATAAATAATTTTTGACCTGTAACCGCAAAATGTACACTTTCTGTAGAATGACCCATATATTTTTTAATAACAATGAATTATAATCTAGAATACTTCAACAACAAACAATTACAGCAAAAAAAATCTAAAATACTAAATCACCAATATCACAAGTCAGAAAATGGTCAATAGTGTAAATAAAATATTTCTTTTTTAGCCAGCTAAAAAATAAAGCAAATAGGCCCTAGAATCACAAGTAGTAGGCCTATTTTTCCTTGTGAGCTATGAATTCAGTCATCAGTCATGCTACTGCTTACGACGTACTGTGATGCGAACAACAGGAGGAACTCCTCCAAAATCATGTGGAGGCTTGGAGAATGTTCTGTCACATGTGAATGTATTGCTCATAGAAAAGGCGAAGGCTTACAAAATCCAATTGAATGTCAACAGGGTGAAGGATAGCATTGCCGTCCTAACCACCTATATGGCACCCTGAAGATCATGTGCAAGAAAACAGATGATGCACGCACAGGGTTACGTTTGGAGATTCGTGACAGAAGCCAGAACGTGCCAAACACGGTATACCGGCTAAGAATACAGAGTATAGTCTCGTATGGGAAGCCATCTTTGCGGTTGGCATTTCAGGCAGGCAGGAGGATTGTATAAGGAAACAAGTAGCCTACTGGCTCAACAATAAAAAACCAGCCCAAGCAGAAAAAAATTAAATAACTTAAGACCTTACTGGGGGGTTTGTGCCCAGAACATAATAATGTTGAAGTAGTCAAACAAGGAAATAAGCTTATAGCTTATACAAACTTTTCTGACCTACAAGTCTTGAGGGGGTTATTTATTTCCTTATTGTCCTGTGAGCTTTAACACTCCTCACAACCCCATCTGCCCCTCAAATGTTTTCTCCCTCTCTAGCCTTCTTCCCTGTTACACCAACTTCCGAACTGCCTCTCCCTGGATGAAGTGTCCATGTCACCTACCAAAAATTTCTGACATGATTATTACCTTAACTGACAACCATCGCAAGGTTCCTTTTATGATATGTGTATAGTTATATCATAAAACTGGTGAGTCGGTGGCATAGTGGTTAGCGCCTGGCACTTTGGGACCATGACAGCAATGTCGTGGGTTCTCAAATCCGCGTTCTGTCAGTGAATTTTATCAGTACTATTGTACCTATACTATTTATTTTACCTGTACTGTAGCGGCTCACCCTCTTACTTTGTATAAATACGATTCACACGTACAGATAAATAGCATTGACTTTGTACACTACGTGAGTAGACTTCTCATAGCATAGGCGCGTGTGAAGCATATTGACGGTGGTGCGATCTCGTGTGGCGTTCATTGAAGTACACGTAACATATGATTGATAAATCAGTATTTCCACTCTTCTAAATCAAGGATGAAACGTTTTATAACTGAAAGTTATGTTTATGTTTTTGTAAAATATTTTGGCAGCACTGTAAATTCAGCTGAATAATAACAACATCGATGGCAGCGACTCTGGTGCGGCGTCCACCAAACTTCCAAATTTTTGCCTCAAACTAAATGCATTGAATGAGAAGTCTATTCACGTTAGTGTACATAGTCAATGTCAATAGTCTATGTGGACAGGGCAAGCAAGGCAAAAAGAGGCCTGCCAACCTCTTCTAATAAAAAAAAATATATATAGCCTATATATATTTCTAAACTGACTTTCCCAGGCTGCAGTGTCCTTCCGAAAACTTATCACCTTAATCGATAACCGCAAGGTGTCTATGTGTCACAGTAAATAAATCCTAGTGCAAGCTGCAGGGAAATAAGTTTTAGCTATCATTGAGGGTCAGTTTCCAATGAAATTAATTAATATTAGTCTAATTGTTGGGCTTAAATATCATCTATATAATATAGGGTGTTGGTGAACTCTCTTTAAAAAATTTGTTCTTTCTGAAGACAAACAAAAAAGTTCCTTAGAACATGTCTTAACCCATTTGTGCCCACTGTCGACATTTGTCTACGCTGTATTTTAATTTATGAAAGTCCATGGAATTTTAGGTTTTTCATTATTAAAATTGTCATTTTTGAGTGAAAATATAATTAAGTTATCTTTCATATTTCAACGCCGTAGTGGCACACACACAGTAAACAGAAGTAAAAAGTAGCAAAATCAGTGTTGACCAAGGTGCAACTCTCAAAGATTCAACCGATCCCGTCAACTTCCACGCAAGCCTGCCACCGTTTATTTAACGTGGGCCCTCCCACCATCTTTGCCACAGATCGGCTAACCCTTTTAATTAAGAGTTGCACCACCAGGTCAGGGTTTGGTCGTGAGCGGATTCAAACCCGCGCCGACGCAGACATCCTGGCCAAGGATGTCTACGCCTTAGCCATCTGAGCTATCACGACTGGCGGCCTAGACATGAGAATTGGGTTTTGAATGGTGCACGCCCCTAGCGGGAAAGACTGTAGGCCGTTGGTTTGCGAGTTCGCTACAAGAGAGCAGCACTAAACCACTACACCCAATTCACAAGAAACAATTTGGGCATAAATGGGTTAAAGTGCTTTGTTAAACTGCTAGCCGCCCATTTATTTTTTATAGAATTTTTATTTCCATAACAGATCATTGTATTAATTTCATCTAGGCGTATTTGGCATGAATCTTTACCACAGCAATGATATTTCAGAAAAAAAGTTTTTTCCATGTATATTTTCATAATGGCGGCCATTCTAAAATTTGTAACATTAAATATTTCAATATGGGTCAATTTTATCTTTTTTTTAACCCAATTTTTTTATCTCAATTTTTTTAACACATTCAAAAAAGATGAAAAGTAAAATTACATTAACAATTAGGTCTATAAAGTTTTTAACGATTGGACAAAAAATAGTGGAATTGTTACAATTTGTTTACTAAAATATCTTAAATTTGCTTTTGCTAGTAAGTTATACAAAATTAATTTCTTCCTACAGAAAAATCACCTCAATATAATATTTGGTTGGTTGTCCATTATTTTAAAATGTTTGGCCATACTGTTTTTAAAATCATTATTAAACATCAAAGACGGTTTAACTTACCTTCTCATCTAGATGTATTAATTTGTTGTCTATTGGTTTTGATAACTTTTTTATGTTACAGGCTTCACCAAGAAATAGAGGATTTTTTTCAATACATGACACCAACTGAAGAGGAACACCAGATGCGTCTTGGTGTAGTAAAGAAAATTAAAAATATAATTCATTCGCTTTGGCCCAAAGCTGTTGTGGAGGTCTTCGGCAGTTTTGCCACAGGACTCTACTTACCTACAAGGTAGCCTACTATATATCTAACGTCTATTTTATACTTTAACAGTATTTGTGATAAATACTACTGTAGGTTTATTAAGCTACTAGGCTACATAGATCTGGGGCTGGGTAGGTTGAGAAATAGAAATGAACTTAATTTTATTGCTTTATGTTTATGTGTGTGTATATATATATTATATGACCAGTGATTCTGTTCTCAAATTCAACCAGTAGGCTAGGTAACTCTTATCATTGTAAATTTTAGTATGAAACCAAAGTGGAATTGTTGTCTAATTTATTTTCTTATTGGATGCGATCAAGAACATATTCATGCCGTACTTTATTTGTGTTTTTATTTATTTATACTTACAAACGGCATTCGCCAATTTACAATAATGAATATAATATAATACTGCAATAACTTATGGAACAACAAAACAATACAATATGGTGGGTTGGCAACACAATTTTTAACCTAAGTAAAACATGCAGAATGTCTGTTGGTGTGAATCAACATGCTTACTTGTTTGAGACATGAAAATGTAAGAAACGATGTAATACAATGGCGAGTGATTTTTAACAACACTTTTTGAATTCAAGACAATTTTACAGGGACAAAGCGTGAAATCTTGGCAACAAAGTACAATTACAAGAACAGACAAGACAAATTACAATAATACATTTCAAATGCACAAAACAGAATAAATATCAAAAACTACATGAACATGCAAAGTGCAGCCCTACGTCATTGCCCTATACTGTGAGACTGATTTTCTGTGAGAAATGGTAGTGAACAACAAATATGAAGACATGACAGCAAAATTACTTTTACAAAGAATTGAAGGTTTTTCTCAGGCAGTTAATTGTATCACAGAAGAAATCGTAGTGGGTGGAGACTAGATTGCCGAGCCGATGGAGACGTGGTATCGCACTGTGCAGTTCATAGCTTGTTGAACAGTGACGGCGGTTGAATAGATGTGTTGAGCGTGTCTGACCAGGAACGCGAAAGTCAATGAGGCTAAGCAGGGCAGGACAGTCCATCTCACCCACAAGCAGTCTTCGAAGAAATATAAGGTCATGCATCTGGCGTCTGGTAGCTAGTGGGTTTAGTCCAAGCATCTCCTCTATCTGGGGCAGTGGCACTGATTGGTATTCAAAACCCATGCGGACTCCAATAACACGCAGAAATCTGTCTTGAATCTGTTGCAAGCGGTGAATGTGTCCAAGTTGGTGCGGGGACCATATAATGCATCCAAATTCTAGAACAGACCTAACCAATGATTTGTATACAACATTCATGGCATCAATACTTAGACCATTTCTCGAGGTTCTGATGATAAAGCCCAATACACGGCTGGCTTTACTGACTGTGTTACTGATGTGGTCCTCAGGATTTAAGTTTGAGGATAATGTGATTCCCAAGTCCCGTATCTTTTCCACTCGCTCCAAGACAGAACCATCTAATGTATAATCATAAACTACGTAGTTGGCAGTCCGGCGAAAGGTCATAATGTGGCATTTTTTGGCGTTCATAATCATGTTATTTCGCTGGCACCAGTCTTCGATGTTCAAGAGGCTTTGTTGTAGTTTACGACAGTCATTTGTTGAAGAAATAGAGGTAAATACTTTTACATCATCAGCAAACAACAGGCAATCCACTTCAATGTAGTCCACAATATCGTTGACAAAAATAGAAAACAGAAAGGGACCCAAGTGTGAGCCCTGGGGAACGCCGGATGATGCAAGAAAAGGCTGGGAGGTAGCGCCAGACATTTTTACGACCAGCAAACGATTGCTCAGATAAGATTCAAACCAGGTCAGTAGATTTCCAAGGATACCATAAGCTTTTAGTTTAGCTAACAGGTGCTGGTGGTTCACCTTGTCAAAAGCCTTCGAGAAGTCTATATATGCACTGTCTACTTGAACACCATTTCGAAATGAAGACAGTATGTAATGTTCATATAGGATAAGGTTTGTATTGATTGATCTTCCTCTTGTAAATCCATGCTGTTCAACATTCATAAAACTCCTGCAGCCAAAACCAATGCAATCAAGAACGAGTGACTTAAAAACCTTTCCAAGTGCGGGCTGTATAACTATTGGCCTATAGTTTGTAACATCAGCAATGTCATTTGATTTGTGAATGGGAACCACGTAGCCTATCTTAAGACTTTCAGGAAAAATTCCAAGTTTGAGAAGGTTGTTAAAAAGTGCTGTAAGATGAGGAGCCAGAAGAGAACTGCAATGCTTAAGCACGAGTGGTGGAATTAAATCTGGTCCAGTGCCTTTGTACGGGTCAAGGGATGAGAGTTTCTGTTCAACATCGCATTCCTGCAGGACACATTCAGAGAGATTAACGGATGTATCAAAGTTGTGCTGAGGAGGGGGGTTGAGATCCTGTGAGAACACTGAGGAGAAGTGGTCGGCAAACAACTTGCAAATTTCATCAGGTGAGTTTGCAGTAGCATCATTAAGGTAGAAATCTTCTGTAGTTCCTGCCGAGCCTCGAGTACTGTTGACAAATCCCCAAAAGGATTTTATGTTCTTTGTCACACCAGAATTAACATGAGACATATAATCGGTACGGCATCTGGAACTCAAATCTTTACAAATGGACCTGAGGCGACTGAATTCGTTGTAGTGACTGGGGCTTGGGTTGATCTTGTAGTGTCTATGTGCTATCTTCTTCAATGTGATGAGACGTTTCAGCTCGGGAGTAAACCAGCGTGGGAAACGGGATTTGCCGTTCATCCTGAGAGGAGTGTGTTCCAAAACTACCTTACGGATTGTGTTCAGTAGATGATCGAAGTGGAGTGGGGCATCAGGAACATGAAACACCACAGGCCCAAGAGAGCTCAGCTTACTGAAAATCATGTTGATATCACAGTTCATGAAGTCGTATGAAGTGTACTGCCTGTCCCTTAGACCTCCAGGGATGTGAAAGTTGCAGTACAGTGCAGGATGGGCAGCAGGCCCGGATTAACACTTTTTGACGCCCTAGGCCAAAGGTCACAATTACGCCCCCCCTCCGAAAAAACATAAAAAAAACAATCCGATACATTGACTTACTTTAATTCTTATTACTTTGGCTGTAGTATAAAAGCACAGAACTATTTAACAAAGGTTATTAGCATTTTCGTTACTTTACTCCGAGGATGTATTTGAAACAAATAATGGATTTATTGTGATTTTTCTGCTGAAAAACAATAATTTTGCATAAAAATTAATGCAAATTTAGGTTATTTTAAGATAAAAATCGCAATAACTCCGTTATTTGTTGTCATATCCTTAGAAACTTGGTATCCTTGGTTACATAATTTGATTTGTAAATTTTTTTGTCTCTAGTAAAAATTTTGAAAAACTTACCGTTTTTAAGATATTTGAGCTTACAAATTAAAATGGGCGCCATTTTTAAAATGCTCATCGGAAAATAATAATTATTTTCTTTTGAAATGGAAATTGGTGTGATAAAGATTCATGCCAAAATTGAACTTAATACAACCATCCGTTGTGGAAATAAAAATTAATATATGTAAAAAATGGCGACTGTGTGGATAACTGGCGGCATTTGGACTTTATTACTATGATTTTCATATTTGTTTTTGGTCCAGGAACAATGGCCTAAAATGTTGGTAGGGAGTTCTGAAGCACCCTGTAATTGTAATACAGAAATAAATTTAAATCTATAGGGCAAAGGAATAAGGTCAAGGCAAACCTTACAAGGCGACGGTCAAGGCAAAGGGGCAATATTTACGGTCAATTAGGGGAATATTTACCGCTTGTCGGGGGCGCTCTTTACCGCTGATCACAGGCACTATTTATGCGTATTGGGGGCGCTCTTTACCGCTGATCACAGGCACTATTTATGCGTATTGGGGGCGCTCTTCACAGTCGATCAGGAGAGCTCTTTACAGTCAATCAGGGGCGCTCTTTACCAGCGGTCGGAGGCGTGATTTAACTCTGATCAAGCATGATATTTACCGTCGATTACAGGGCGATGTTTGCCGCCAGTCGGGGGCAATGCTATTGACCGCTCAGGCACATTAGGGGCGCTTGTTCCCGCCGCGAAGGAGCCCCTCGGGTCCCAGCAACTTAGGGGTTCTCTAGTTCGCTTGAATAATTCTTTCTTCTTTCTATTTTGCCGAATATTCTATTTACTCTTGTTGTTAATGAATTTAATAAAAAAAGTGAAAACCCCAAAATTAAGTTATTTTTGCAGTTAAATAATTTTTTGACTGAAATGTAGTAAAAAAGGCCCGTTTGACGCCCCCCTCTCGGCTGACGCCCTAGGCCATGGCCTAGGTTGGCCTAGTGGATAATCCGGGCCTGATGGGCAGGCTCTTCCGGTAGAAGTAAGTCCAAAGCTCGTGATACGTGGAGGGTCGGATCAGAGCTGAAGAGGAGATCCAGGATAACATTTCGTTCATTAAAAATTCTATTCGACTGAACTAGTCCAAAACAGGCAGCCATATCAATTATGTGATATGGCTGCCTCAAGTTATGTTTCCACACCAGAGGGATTTTGTAATGTTATGATGGGGAACGGTCCAAACCCTGGTTTTGTTACTATCTAACATCGACCATTTGTAAGATAGCATCATCAATTAATCGCCCAATGATAAATGGTTACTGGATTCTGAATTGAACCTTTAAAAAGCATTAACTTTCCTCAGGATCGAACTACTTTGGATTTAAAAGCAAGCACTACAACCATTTAGCTACCCAGCTCATTTATTCACCAAATATACGTTAAATGATCCGGGATTGTATGATTATGTTGAATGTCCCTTAAATGATGTTTTAAACAAAGTCTTCATCAAATTGTTTTATTTTAATCAAACTATGTAAATATGTTACCTACTGTTAAGTTAAAGTTCTTCTCTTATCCATTGGTTTCTTTATTTTCAGTGATATCGACCTTGTCGTGATCGGTACTTGGAGTCACTTACCGCTCCACACTCTCGAGAATGCTTTACTTGACTCCAAAATAAGCAAAACAGGGCAAGTCAGGGTTCTGGACAAGGCATCAGTAAGTAGATTTCAAACTAGCTCTTGACATCAAAATTACCAATAAAGATTAGTAACAGGTATTCCACATGAGTTCAACATTTTTTATCCATTTGGGACTTCTTATTTTTAATCATACTGTATTGACTATTTACCCAGTTATGTGTATCAAAACCATGTAGGCCTACAGTATTATACTGGCAAAATTCAATAACATTATAAACATGGAATAAACGCTGAGGCTATACTGAATATTTTCTTAATCATTGAAAAAAGTGACCCTAATTAAAATTTTGATAACTATTATCAATGTTGATTTCTTTTTAATCATAACAACGCTTAAAAATGTAAGGAAAAATTTCATTAAAATTGTGAAACAAAACTTCCATGTGTTGAAAAGAAAATTGAGACCATATAAAAAATTCAAGGAAGATTTTACCTTAAATTGTGTCAGAATGCACAATCTCCTTAATTAAACACAAGTCATCCTATTGTGTCTAATAAGTTGGATTTCTGTGTTTTTAGTAAAGGTATCAAAATATTATAAATAATTATTAACTTAAATTATAATTCCATTGAATAATAATTTAATTTTTTCAAATACTTGGCTTTCTATAATGTAATTCAGAAGAAAATACCTTTTCATGGAAAACAAGAAAAGGAAAAGGTTTCTCAATGTTTTTCTAATTTAATCACAATGTCTAGGCCCTAATAATCTAAAATCTCATTTACTCTTGGCTAAAATCTTCCAACTTTAAGGACTTCAAGGCTTTTTTCCCGTCCTGTTACTTCACACCAATGTTCAGATTTATATAATTGTTTGCCAAGAATTAATAGGCCTATTCTTACAGAAATCTAAGTTTCAGTGTTTTTTTGCTTTTCTTTTGGAGCACCGAGGAAAAATATTTTATTTTACACATTTTAGGAAGTTTTTATAGCTACCAAGTTCAAAATCTGATTGATTTTCTAAGTGTACTTACAGTCAGTTTGAGTGATTTTTATAATTTTGATCAATTAATATATTTATTTAATTGCTCACATGTTTAAAGGATAATACAGGGTTAGGCAAAAGTCTGGACACCCCCAGTTAACTTTTTAACACGTTGCAGTAGGAAAACCAAACTCGGCACATGTTAACAACATAAAAAACTGCACTTTTTCATCAACTACACAACTTTGCCCCTGCCCCCAAAATGGGGTATTTTGGGGGCAGCCCCAAATTTTCAAATGTAAACCTCTATTGAGTGACCCCTCATTTTAAACGGTTTATCAACAGAAATTAAATGGCACAAACTGGAGGTCGATATCTCATTTCTAACCAAAATGGCAGCTATTTTAAAATTCGAGAACGGTAAATTGACATTTGTTAAAATTAAATCGGAAAATAGCTTTTTATAATCGAGAATATCTGGAATTATTTTAGAATTGAACCTACTAGTTCATTTCTGCTACTAGGTTCAATTCTAAAATAATTCCAGAAACTATAAATTCTAAAAAGTTATTTTCCGATTTAATTTTAACAAATTAAATGTCAATTTACCCTTCTCGAATTTTAAAATGGCTGCCATTTTGGTTAGAGATGAGATATCGACATCCGGTTTGTGCCATTCAATTTCTCTGATACACCGTTTAAAATGAGGGGTCACTCAATAGGGGTTTACATTTGAAAGTTTGGGGCTGCCCCCAAAATACCCCTTTTTGGGGGTCGGGGCAAAGTTGTGTCTTTGATGAAAAATTGAATTTGTTGTGTTGATAACATATGCTGAGTTTGGTTTTCCTACTGCAACGTGTTAAAAAGTTAACTGAGGGTGTCCAGACTTATATTATTAGCTTGCCCATCTCAAATTTTGAAATGGCTGCCATTTTGGTTAGGGCAGAGATATCGACCTCCGGTTTGCGCCTTTTAATTTCTCTTGATACACCGTTTAAAATGAGAGGTCACTCAATAGGGGTTTACATTTGAAAATTCGGAGCTGCCCCCAAAATACCCCATTTTGGGGGCAGGGGCAAAGTTGTGTAGTTGAGCCGAGTTTGGTTTTCCTACTGCAACGCGTTAAAAAGTTAACTGGGGGTGTCCAGACTTTTGCCTAACCCTGTAGAAAGTTAGGGTGAAACAATTGAGAACAACGAAGAACACCTACTCCATTTCTATTCTGAATTCCTGAGGAAAGTCTTAAATACAAATTATTTTAGGTAGTTGTTACATACTTACAGTCCCTCTGTAATGCAGCACATTGTCAAAATTGGACCCTCCTGTAGTTTGGTGCTCTTCTTACTTCGGTAACCATCATAGGCTTAACATGACTAGAAAGTTTTTGGAGGGCACTCAGAGCAAATTCAGTAATATGAAATACTATCACTTTTTAAGTTTTATATTTTCTTATACAACTTTTCCAAAGAACGTGCATCTCCGCAGGTACCCATCATCAAGTTGACGGACCAGGTGTGCGACGTCAAGGTGGACATCAGCTTCAACATGAACAACGGTGTCAAGTCGGCGCAGCTGATTAAGGAGTATCGTACCCGCTACCCAGTGCTGGCCAAGCTGGTGCTGGTGCTCAAGCAGTTCCTACTGCAGCGCAACCTCAATGAGGTCTTCACCGGCGGCATCTCCTCCTACAGCCTCATACTCATGACCATAAGCTTCCTCCAGGTAAGCGAAACGTCACCGGTACTTACAGGAGGTCACTTCCTAGTAAATCTAAACAAAACATGAAATAATTTTAATATGTAAAATAACACTTCTTGATTTACAGTACAAGTACGGTACAAGTAACAAAATTACTATCTCCAGGTTCATCTTTGCCGCAAGCAGCAGCCCAAGACTGGAGGGAGTAGGTACATGAAGAGGTTGTCCCCAGTCGTCATCCCTGTTAATTGGCTGTTCAATTGGTTAGATGCCAGTGTGATAAGCATCACAGTAATAGCCTATACCCAGTGACTCGCAACAGATCACTGACCTCTCTCAACCTTCACCTACTAAATAATGAATATCCAAGATAAATGAAATTTTTACGATAAGTGAACAATAAGTGATATATATTATCTCTATGTCTTATCTCTATCACTGGGCTTGTAACAGGTTATAATTTTAGGGGTGTGCAAATAGTGATTTTTCTGGTCGAGCAGAGCTGGTAATAAAATATTTGAGTTTAGTTTTCTTCCAGTACTCAAGAAATTTACTCATAAAAATTTTCTTGATAAAAAAATTAAAGTAAAAACTTATTTTAAATAACTTATGCTGGCTAAATAACATCATCAAAAAATCATAGAATTTCAAAAAATAATAAATTTTAGACTACATAACTAAAGACTAGGCCTATATGTAAAATTCAAATTTATCTTATCATACCTAAGTGTATGGACTACCTAAATAATATATATATATATATTGGTTTGTTAGTTAAAAATGTTTGGAATAATAAACAAATTATTTATACTTGTGTGAAATGTATACTAACAACACAAATTTTTACAGCTACATCCTCGACAGGGTACAGAGTCATTTGGTGACAACTTGGCGGTTCTTCTGATAGAGTTTTTTGAACTGTATGGTCGAAAATTCAATTACATGAAAACGGCAATCAGAGTGAAGGATGGTGGCACCTATATTGCCAAAGAAGAGGTGAGATATGCTTTTAGCTCTTGTTTACTTGATTCAGTACTCTTGGAATGTAAGAAATGACAATTTGATTGATTTTTATTTCAAGTGAAGTGCTTGATGATTTTGTTAGATTGTAACCATTATTTTTCTTGCTTTTTGTAACTTTCGAGTTGTCGTTCTAAGGTTTAAAAAATGTTTGATAAAGATTTCTTTGACAGTATTTTATTTAATGAAAAAACGTAATTGGCTAGGTATTAATTAAAACTTAATCAAGTAATTTACTGTGAAGGTCTAATAATTATTAGCATAAAACTTATCAAGAAGCACTATTATCAATGTTTTTTTTCCACAGGTAACAAAAGACATGATCGACGGACACAGACCGTCGATGCTGTGTATAGAGGACCCCCTCACACCAGGCAACGACATCGGCCGAGGGTCGTACGGAGCGTTGCAGGTCAAACAGGCATTTGAATATGCCTACCTTATCCTGCAGCAAGCCGTGAACCCATCAAACTGTGACATCGGGGATGCCAATAGGCACAGGTCAGTTGCTGTGCAAACATGTGTACTATAAACCGTAATGGGCCTCTGGTTGTGGTTAAATTAATCTGCGCTTGAAATGTCCATGTAGCATCTTTGAAATTATTACTACTTCATTTATACGTTACGTTGTCACCATAGCACTATTTTCAATATCCCATTAATAAGAAACTAATTTTAAAAAACTAAATCAACCATAGGGTAAACATTGTTAATAATATTTTGTTCTTAATGACAATGAAAAGATTGTAAACTAAATTTTTCAACACAACCATCTAGATGTAGATCTACAGTGCAACCTCCATTTTTAACCGTCAAACTTGGGACCCAGAATATGACGGGTAACTAAAAAGACAGATAGTAGAAATTTCATTATAAAGTTTGTCACAAAACTATAAGATTTTTGTAATACCGTAATTGGTTATGCCAATATTTGTTGCAAATTTTATCAGGAACAAAATAAAAGCTAGGCCTACGTCATTTTGATTGCTCATCTCGTTATAAAACTGTAGTTGATTTTCTGACACACTGCAACTTTAAATTTATAAGACGAAAAGCTGAAGGGGGATTTTCTGGGACTTTCGGGAAAATTCACACCGTATCATAGTCAACTGTGAAGAATTCACCACCTCTGGGATTACTTCCGACACACAGACCTATTTTGACTGGGGTATTAAAAGAGTGGCAGTTAATTGTGATTTTGCTGTGTACATAATAAAGTGATATAGTTAATAATAATTTATGTAGTTTTTGAAAAAATTAGTGAATTTAAGTTCAAGTTAAAATGCCAATGATTAAGTTTGTTGATAAAGGGTGATACAGTCAACTCCCGATTATCCGGGGGCGGGTAAACCGGGTTGCGGATTAACCGGGGTCACAAAACGTCAATTTCAATTTGATTAATTTTCTCAGTTTTGACAACAATACCATCATTTATCAATCTTATTGTGTTGAAATTACTTTAGAATAAGTATCTTTACTAATTATTATTTGATTTGTCAATAGAAAAAGCAATGAAATACGGAAAATAATTTATAAATTATTTGGTGGCGTAATTGTGATTGTAGTCATGTGGCCAGGGAGGAACGAGTCAGCGTAATGGCGGGTATGACCTTGACTACTAGAAACAACTGGTCGCCCGCGGGGATGAGCTAAAAATATAAACCAAGAAAGGTCGTATTTAGTTTCCAGTTCTGTCTAATTATAGCTCTGGTTCGTCTGCTGTTCAGTGACCCCTATTAATTTTAAGTTATATCATACTAAACAACACATTTCAAAATGCTTTTGTTTTGCATTTCAAGAAATTTTTGTTAAAGTACCGTAACATTAAAATTTTAATTGGCAAAGTTATAAATTTATTAGCCTAATTCAATAATTAGCATACATTTTGAACAATTGGTTGTTCTAACATTTTTACCAATTAAACAAAAAGTCGAACCATCACTTGTTTTTGTACGTGCTCTTATCTTGAATAAATTATCCCAAGCGACCCTCCCCCCTTACCCTACCCACCCATCCCGGATGGCTGACGATGCCAAACAATAGAACACCTGTCCTTGGTTTTTTGTCCACGTTGGACCCTTTGATTGTGTTCCTTGTTCACTCAACTACTGTAGATAAGTTTATTCATTCCAATAAGGTTGGGTCAATAAATAATAATAAATATTGGAAACCCGTGGACTCTAGTTAAAACTTGTTTGTTTATTTCGTGTTTTACTTAATTTATTGAACTCTTTGTTTTAACCGTGGTTTTGGGTTATCCGGGACCCTTCAACCAGTCATTACCCCGGATAATCGGGAGTTGACTGTACCAAAGTAGGCCTAATTAAATTATACCAATGGATATTCATTAACGAAATCATTAACTAAGTAATAAATTAGTTGAGTTTGTTTAGGGTTAAAACAATCAGAAAAAAATTGTTTACATCTCCGTAACCTACTTAGTAGCCATACTCTTTTACTCAAAATATTCCAACTGCCTAGTTCATTATATTCCAGACAGATCATAAAGAGGTGAACGATGTATGTTTGATAAGACATTGTATGTGTATATGTGGTTGTGAACGTTGCAGCATCCTGGGAAGGATCATCCGTGTGACAGACGAGGTGATCAACTACAGGAGGTGGATCAAGGAGAACTATCCTGTGATCAAGCATAGCAACAGGTTGACCAGTGGCGGCGGATCAATGAGCATTTCCAGCGGCAGCAGTGAGGGCTCTGTGTCGTCTCTGGCCTCCAGCGACTCGGTGAGTCTACGTCAAAACGTGTTTCTGATGTCCGCTAAAACGCTGGCAAAAGTTAGTTTTTTCTTAGTTTTCTACGTCACTTGGTTCAGAAAGTAGCAATTGGTACTAGGAGCAAAAAACACCCCTCATGAATAAATTACTGCCGGACGTCCAAACAATAGATAAGCTGAAGCTGAACAAGAGATAATTATAGTGCCCTTTAGAAGGAGTGTGGAATACTTAAATCAACTTCAAACTAAAGCCTATACTAGGCTCGTTTATAGTAAAACCAAAAAAAAACCATATAAGTTAGAAATTTACCTTATGGACAGTCCCTTGCAAAGTGCAGTTTCATGTTGCTCATGCATATTCAAGACATGTGATTTTTGTAAAAACCTTACAATACGAATTTAAAACTTTTATTGTTTTTAGCATTATTATCCAGTAACCAAGTAGTTGAACACTTAAGATGTATTTTTATTTTATATAGACCTTACATCACAAAATTGTAGAAAATTTTAAGTACTTAGGTGAAGTTATAACATACAATCTGAAAGAAAATCCATCGTGGCAAAATAGAATTAATAAATTGATCAGAATGCAACATATTACTAAAAACACATACAACAAAACAAAAAATGTCTATCAATAGCAACAAAATTGAAACACTACAAAACAGTCATACTTCTACAAATAACATACACAAGTAATACTATATTTAAAACTACCAACACTGTAGCAATAGATAAAATACTGAAAATAGAAAGAAGAATCATCAGAACATGTATAAACAAAAAATATAAAAAAGATGGAGTTTGGAGACTGGCCTCAAATAAAACTCTATATAGCCTATAAGGAAATAGAGCCATTGACAAGTATAATTAAAAAGAAAAAAATTTCATTCATTGGACATCTTTTAAGGACACCGGAAAATAGGATAAGTAAGAAAATAATTGACAAGTTTTGGAATAGCAAGAGTGGCTTTAGGTGGATTACAGAGATTAAGGAGGACATGAGAATATTGCAAATATCATTAGAAGATTTGGAAAATAAGTCAGAGGCGCTCTCAGTTCTCAAAGACAAAAATATCACCCTGCCAATAGGAGCAAACAATCAGAGACAAGGAAGAGTGGTTTCGGAAGAAGAAAGAAAACAACGGTTGGAAAGAATGAAGAAGTATTGGGCGGACACGAAGAAGAGATAGAATTTAAGAAGAACCTGACCATTATATTGACTTAAGTGGTCCAATGCTGGCCATAAAATAAAATAAATAAAATAGACCTTTCATATTAATACTCCATGAATTGTGCAATGTATAAGTCACATGTTTGAATGTTTTTTTTTTTTTTTTTTTTTTTTTTTTTTTTTTTTTTTTGTAAGGGGGAATTTTAAAAAAAGGAGTGATAGAGTTTTTATTTTTTTATTTAAAGATTTAATATTTTTTAACTAGGTTTTAATTCTAAACTTAATGAACAGAAACCAGAATATTAAATTTAAGATTATAGTTATCAGGCTATCAATATTAACTAGTTTGGACAAACATGGTGATGTTAAATTATATTTTTCAACAGGATTCAGAGTGTGGTGACGCCAAGCAGAAGACAACAAGCTATCATAATGTGTCTAATTCTTGGAGACAACAGCCAAGAAACACCTCTCCACAATTGGGTATGTTGTTGATTTCATAATTTTTTTAATAGAGAAAATTTTCAATCCCATACAATTACTGAAATTGGCAGCAGCCGTAGAAGCTCAGTGGTAGAGCTCTGGGTTATCACCCAGCGGGCCCACGTTCAAATCCCGGCTCGGGGACAAAAGATCGTTCAGACGCTCCGTGGGTCAGAAGTCATGTTAAGCCGTTGGCCCACCTGCATAGAAAACAAAAAACTGCATTCCTTTCGGGCCAGGAGAACTATCACTTAATTGCTGATCTCGCTGCCGCTAAAAGCCATATAGGCCTACTGATTATTATTACTGAAGTCAACTCCTCCTCCTTAGTTTAATTAGTTAGGAGAGTCATGCTTGCACTCTTTTGAATGAATGTTTTCTTCTCTACAGTTTTCTTCTCTATGTTTTAAAAAATAAAAAAACGGAGATGCACATCCGATCTTGTAGCCTTTCATTTATATCCAGATAATTTTTTTTTTATTTTAACATCGCCTATAATTTTTTAAATTATTGCAAAAATCTGTAATATGGCTGATCACACTCAAACATTTGCCACATTACTGATAAAACCATTTAATTATGTATATGACTACCATTATTCTATTAATGTTTTTAATAATTAATCAATATTTTTATGTTATATATGCCTATCATCAACACCATTACTTAGACCATTATGCAGTAACTGCCATGCCTACACATGTATAACTTCAGTAGTTATAAAGTTAAAAGATTAGTTATAAAGTAATAGTTATAATTTCTTTTTGTTGTACCTAGTAGAACTCTATTGATAACTAAAAGCAGTCATGGTGAAACAGTGGTTTCAGTAAAGTAGCTAGAGAGGTTTTGCTGGAAATGTAAATACGTTTCTGTGCAGCAAGTCGAATAAAACTCCTGTTGAAAGCGTAGTGATTTGCGTTAATAATTTTTTTTTTAATGTTAAGTTGTGCTCCTGATAGGCCTGGCTCATCTGTTACTGGGCATAACTCTCTTGACAGCCCTAGGTATTTGTAAAAGTAAAAATGTTCCATAAATAAAAGACAATATTGTTACATATTTACATGTTACATTATACTAAACATATGGAAATAAAATCTTTTGAAGAAATTCTTTTATTGCCATGAAAGTTGATTGCTGTTGGTACATTTGTTGCAGGCACCAACCGCAACCACCACAACCACCACCACCACCACAACAATATGCACCACCACCACCATCACCCCCAGCGCCGCCATGGGGTGCCCCCGCCGCCGCAGCCCCCCGCCACACCCCCCACCCCTGCACACCAGCCTCCAGCCCAGCCCAAGCCGACAAACAACAACAGCAAACACTTCACCAACCAGAATGGCTTCCAACGGACATTTAACAACCGCAAACGGACCCTTAGCAAACCGAGACATAAAAATGAAATCATCAGCCAACAACGGTAATCTTAGATTTTGTAGTGATTAGGCGTTTTAATTTTAACTCGTGTGTTTTACAGACTTCCCTACGTTGTGAAAATGTCGATGGATTTTCATTTTTCGGTGCCATATCGGATTTAGTTAGTTTTAAGTGTATAACTCGAAAATAGTCTATAGTTTGTAAGGTGTCCGTCTCCTGCTTTCGGTTAATTTCTCTATAGCATTTAACTGACTGTGTTCTTTTGATACTGTGAATTTGTTGATGGGTTATCAATGAAATGCTTTTTAAGTAATAAGACATCAGTTTTTGGACAGCTGTACTCCAACATTGGTTATGCATTCCGTCGGAAGCTCCACTGCTGCCCCGGGTGTGCTTCAAGAAACATATCAGCTGTAAGTTACGAGTTATCTCAGGTTCATTTTGATGTGAACAGTTTTCTTCATTTGTTACATATTATTTTTAACATGCTACTATAGTTGTTTGAAAATATTACAATATAAAACTGTATTTAGCGCCTTGCAGAAGTCAGTGCCTTTCAATTCGGTTGTCATATATCACTCTTTACATAAAAGTGTGCTAATCTATATAATTTTTAATAGAATTTTATATCAGTGTGTTTATTTTATTTTAGTTGTGTTTTACTTCTTATAAACTTAGTACAAAAATTTGCTGTTTTATGAAATTGTAAATTTGATATAATTGTTTATAATTTTGATGAAACTTCTGATTGTTGTGGTTTTTTACCTTTTCATTAAATTGTAAAAATATGTGTTTTTATACTTGATATGAATCAAATGAATCCTTCCATTTCTTCTTTCAATCACTGTAGAATTTATTGTGTTAAAAAATATTTAGTAAGTGAGGAAAATAAAATTTAACTTTTTAACGTATAAACTAAAGAGTCTTAGAGATCGAGATATGAAGTGTATACAATCTTTTTGAAATTGAGTTCAAGTTTAAGACATTCCGCAACATTTTACATAATAATGAATAACTTTGAAACTTACTTTTTTATAACAGTAGCTTTTAAAGATTTTTACAACCGTTATTAGACATTTATTTAAACATTTGAGTTCTATACAATATTGTTGTTAAGGAAATAATTAAAAAAAATTCTCATGTGAATAGCATAAATAGAATAACAATAGCTTTTACTATGCATTTTGTACTTATGCCTCCTTATGTTCATAATGACCTATACTGTTGTGGACACTGTTTCCAATACGTTAATTAGGAGCTTTAGTAAAGCATATTTTGAAACTCAATTATTGATTCCTTCAATACTAACTTATTCTTTATACAGATAATTGATTTATAAATATTTTAATATCACGGAGAGCACAGGAAATATAATTTAATTAGAATATATATAGTGGACGCCCGACTATCCGAGGTCCGGATAACCAAGCCTTCGGGTCAACCGAGCTAGTCCTCAAAAAATAAAAAAATTTACTCAAAACTATGAAAATTAACACAAAAAGTTGATTTTATTTGTGCAATATATTAAATTGATGACTGTTGAGCAGTTGATTTCCTGGAATATTATTTTATTTTGGCTAAAATTCTAGGAATTGTTTGCCAACGCATCTTAAAAATGGAATCCCGCAATCCTGGCCCACTCCAAAAACTGGTTGTCAACATACAGCGCAAAGTCAATGACCCAATGACTCATATTTGGATTAAGGAAAAGGGAGAGATGAGAGAGGTGTGGTGTGAGGGGGACGGGTCTATTTTATAACTCTCTCTTCGAGTCAGAGGTTGATGAACAATGCACTTGCTTCCTTTTACCTGTTCGGGGAACTTTACTGAAGAGTTAGCATTAGCAGCCGTCTCCACGATTAATTTAATATGTCGTTAATGTTTATAGTCAAAATATACTCTGTTTGTACATTTTAAAAACTATTAAATAACAACAAGAGTCAACAAAATATCCTCTAAACTAAATGATTTGATCAGTTACACTATAGTACTTAAACTCTGCATTATCTGAGTTTTTCCAAGTTATCCAAGGTAGCCTCGGTCCCAATTACTTCGGATAATCGGGCTGTCCACTGTATTTAAAACACACAAAAAATTTCATCGGGGAAAAATCAAGAATAATGATTAGTAAAAATTATTTTTATGCCACAAGGAGGTTGTATATCACAGTTTCTGTCTTATTCAATTTTTCATTTCTAAAGTCCTCTGAATGTTAATGGTTGTATGGTTCATACATGGGTTTTTCATAACTCGGTAATGATTATTTATTGCATTGAATTCTTACTTCTTACCTTACAAGACTATAATCTAAAAAGTGAGTGATTAAAGCAATTGATATTTATTTATGATTATATGGAATTAAGAATCATCAATACATGTAAACGTTTAAAATCTTTATCTTATTTAACACTAAAACAATGAATACTACTCATAATTTTGCTTTGAAAAACAGCATACTGTATATCCATGTTTTTGAAGACATGGAGATTAGTTAAATGTTACAAATTGCAATCATAAAAACACATAAAATAAATAACTGTAAGTGATAAAATTTTATAGAAAAAATCTGGGGTGCAGCATATGTTTGATCTGGCAATCTAGGATCGGGGAAATTTCCAGGTGTCTGGAAAATTTTTGGGGAAATTATGGGAAAAAAATTTTGTGTACGCTAGTGGCATTTTTTAAAACTATCATAAGAGGTGAATATTAAAATTACAAATAGTTGTATAGAAGTACTTTTATACAGGTAATGAAAGTAGTTTTGATTTGATTTGAAGTAGGCCTACTTGTGTTTTAATATAATAAACTAAAATAATAAAAAATCTTTATAATTTCACTGCTCCATTGAAAGCTGTTGAGTTTTAAGGCGAAGTCATACATGTTGCACATATATCTTTGTGGGAAATCTTTGATCCGTAACAGTAGGATTGGGGGAAATTTTAG
This sequence comes from Neoaliturus tenellus, assembly GCA_030545055.2. Lineage (NCBI taxonomy): Eukaryota > Metazoa > Arthropoda > Insecta > Hemiptera > Cicadellidae > Neoaliturus > Neoaliturus tenellus. The sequence goes on from CM061531.1 coordinate 269,294,233, forward strand.
GAATCAATACGTTTTCTGCACCCCGGGAAAAAATGTGTAAATGTAAAATACTGCCGGCAAAAAAAGGGTTTAGCAATGTAATTTTTTGGGAAGTCTTCAATATAATACAATGTATATGGTTATTGGTAGAGAGCATGGGAAATTTTTTTATAAATAATATTTGTGATCACGTTCGTACCAGCATTTATAGTTTCAATAGGAGTTATACAGAATCGTCATTTGAATTTAGTCCATCATATATTTTCTTGGCAAATATAATATTGGTATATTTTTGAATGTTAAAAATTTATAATCTGTTATACTTTGTACGATAGTGTATGTGTAAGTTACTTTTTGCAGGTATTGTGAAGTAGTAGATGCGCAATAGTTAGGGCCTAGATATAAATTAACTGTAAGGTATTTTCAGGTCCAATCCTCTCCCAAATAAGACATAAAAGTTAATAATCAATATTCAAAAAGTTTCCTGAATTAGGCCATTAAGTCTGGTAGATTTCAGTGTTTCAAGTATTATAATTTCAGTGGTAAATAATTGTCAACTTATTAAACTAGGATGTATGTAAATTCAGGCAGAGAAAAGATATCCCTCTTATTCTTAAGAGTTTTATTGGTGTATTTCAAATAAGCCGTTTGCGATAAAAATCATATATAAACATATGTAAAATAAATAGCAATGTTGACTGTTGAAAGACAAGCAAATTATGAAATCGAGAATCACAGATTTTCTTGGTGGGAATGTTTTACAGAAAATAATTATTAAGTATTTAATAAGTATTTTTAAGTCCAAACATTACCAGCTCAGTTACTAATGTAGATAATTGTTAATATTATTGTTAGTTTTGTATTAAGTAGTCAATGTTGTAATAAGTTATTTAAGTCATTAGCGAGAATTAATTTAACTTATTTAGCTTCATTATTAATTATGTTTACTATCTTGAATAAATGTCAAATAGACACACTCATGATTCAATAGTTAGGTCATCTTAATGGTTCACTTCGATTGCCAATGAAACACAAAGCCTCTTGAATATTTGTTTTAACACCTTTTATCGAAATTAAATACTTCAGATATTCTACATAAGTCTTCTCAAGAACTTAGCATTGATAATCATCAGGCAGACTTCCTTATGGAATTTTAAATATTTCAACAATGTCCTTTGCTCTAATCTTACTCTTTTTCTTTTATATTGATTGGCCCTCAAATGGAGTCAAACCATTATTGAGTTACCAAGAATTATTAGAGGAAATTACCAGAAAAAAACACAATTTAAACTCATCATGAGTTTAGTTAGATTATTCTTGGGAATAAATTCTATATCTTTGATTTGCAGGTCTAATGTTTAAGAATGGCACTAAGTTTTGTTTTAAGTTATTTAACTTAAAAATGGAAATGACAAAGAACTTATTTAATTTTGCTTCACCTAAGAAAGGTTCAAGAACCGCTATCTTTTAATAATGTACCATATACATGTGTGTTCATGGAAAAATCTTGTGTTACCCCATTTTTGCAAAATTTGTGATATTAGTATCAAACCTATACTATACCAAAGTCATTTTACTGTTAGCATTTAGAAGTTTTGTATGGTAAGGTTTAGTGTTGCGTAAATAAAAAAAATTCATTTGATATTTTTCACTTATAGCAGAAAACATTTAATGTATGAAGAACAACTCCCTCAAAATGATTAAAATGCAATTAACAGTATTATTCAAACAGAGAAGTAATTTTTTTTATTAAATATAATTTTTAGAGTGTAAAAAAGTTATTAAAATGATTTGCTGGAAATCAGAAGTGATGATTGGCTTAATTTGATTATGCTCTTTTCATTAATTTCAATGTTCAGTTTTTAGGTAATCTTTCTTCCATATATTAGCGCATTTTATATCGTACTTAACCACAAGTTTCAAATTCAGTTTTGTACACGGTGCTCTACACCATTAAATGATTGTAGTATTTATGTAATTAGGTAATTTATTTGTTATAAAATGTATATTTATTTGTGAATGAAATGTAATTTTGTGTTCCTTTTGGGAGGGGCATTCTATTGCATGTTTGTCTTGTGTTTTAACAGTTAGGTTATTCTGATTTCAGGTATTATCCACATATACCCTATTCACGAGTTCCTCCATTTATGTTGCGGCCAGTCACCTTCAAGCCGGTTCCTTCCCATTTTCACCACCTTTATACAGACTTTCTCATTGCTGCTTGGTGACTAAATTCTCATGGATGAATATTTTATGTTTGTTTATTTCTATTATTCTTGTCGGACTTTATTTTCACTCACTTCCATTTCTTCAAAATCTTTATTTTCACCAACATTGAAATGTGATATCAACACATAGACTTAGGCAATAAAACTTGCAATTTTCAACGCCAAGTTAAAATGTTCCAAAATAGATGTTAAAACTGTAACTAGTCATATTTTGAGGATATATGTACAAATTATTGTATTGTAATTAGTGTTTCTTATGTACAAACAGTTTTCTGTCGTTTTCTTAGCGTTTCCATTTGAAGACGTAATTATTTCATAAATTATTGTTTTAGAGGTTGGAAAAAATATTATTTTAATGTGTTAAATATTGAAGACAAAAATATACGTATACATTCTTATATATTATACAGAAAATATAACACTTGTGTATTCCTGACTTAGATGGTTTTATTATTATTATTTTCTTGTTTGATTTTTGGTGAAATTTTTTCTAAAGGGAGTGTTTAAGAACATATGAAGAATGAGTGTTAAAAAATACCATTAAAAGTCCAACTCAGCCAGATAAATATTGGTTTGATTTCAAAAATGCAGAAGTTTACTTAGGTCAACATTATGGTACTTATAACATTTAAGTTGCATTTATACAAGCCAACTCTGAAGTGAACATATTTTGTAAATATGATGTGTAAATAATCATTATGTTTTGTAAATACTGATCTATTCTATTTTTGTTTCAACTTGCAGAAATTATTTGTTTCAAGTGATATTACTTAAGATATTAAAGCATTTTTATTTTCAAAATTCCATTTCGATCCTTTTTTGTCTTATCAATTGAATTATTATGTCTAAATATCTTTAAAACAACCATATCACGGCATAATATCTAAACTGGAAGATATCAAAATCAATATCTTTTGTATGTCTATGTATATTAAGTATTCTGCTTTATTGTCTATTGTAACAGCAAAATTAAACATAGCAACTTTGTAAAAACAATACAACTACTCTTCCTCAGATTTTTTTTACAAAATGGGTTTCTTCTTGTAAATAACTGTTATTTATAATATTAAAAAAAAATTAAAACAGGAAAAACAAAATAAAAAATACAACACATTTGTAAATATACATCCATGTGTAATTATTATCTTTACCCATGGTATTTAAGGCCGTTAATTGTTACAGAAATATTTTTGCATTTCTTCGACTTATTGAGGTAAAATATATAACTTTTTTTTAGTTATAAGTGGTTATTTATTAGATTTAATGGGCAATTTTTTTCAAGGGGAATACCAGATGTCCAGCCTTTTGAGTTTCAAGTAAATTAAAGAGAGTCAATTGTATAGAACAATTAATTTTTTATTCGGTTTGGAGAAAATCAAAAGATATACTAAAAAAGATTTCCTGTAGAGAAATTAACTTAAAACTTATTAACTTTAGTATTTATTATTAACTTATTATTATTATTTATTATTAGCATTGACTTTGTACACTACGTGAGTAGACTTCTCATAGCATAGGCGTGTGTGAAGCATATTGACGGTGGTGCGATCTCGTGCGGCGTCCATGGAAGTACACGTAACATATGATAGAAAAATCAGTATTCCCACTCTTCTAAACCAATGATGAAACATTTATAACTGAAAGTTATGTTTATGTTTTGGCAGCACTGTAAATTCAGCTGAATAATAACAACATCGATGGCAGCAACTCTGGTGTTGCGTCCACCGAACTTCCAAATTTTTGCCTCAAACTAAATGCATTGGATGAGAGGTCTATTTACGTTAGTGTACATAGTCAATGTTATTAGTATTTGTTATTAACTTTAGTTAAAACTAATTTTTTTCACCCAACCGAATAGTAAATTAATTGTTGTATACAGTTGACTCTCTTAAATTAACTTGAAACTAGAAATCCTGGACATTTAAAGTTATATCTGTTACCCTTGAAAAACCCTTTTCTCATATCAAATAAATAACTTTAAAAAGTTATGTATTTTAACACCATATGCAACATATCCCTAATAATAAAATAGCAGATTCACTGCTACAGTATGAGCCATGGCAAGACCTTAGCCGGGGACCTTGTTACTTTTTCTTTTTGAATACCCCAGAAGTCAAAAACACCATTAGTTTATTGTAAAAAATCACTTTATTTCTCGTGGTCACATCTGAAATACCAAGCTAAAAATTCCAAGATGAGCTTTTTCACTCTCTTGCCTGGACTATACAGGGTGATTGATATAAGTGTGCCAGTTGTTTTACATGGAAACTGTAAGAGCTATCGAAAAAAGTTAAATAGTAACCCCCCTGGAAATTAAGTCTAGTTTTTTATAATGATAATGATTTTTTTAAAGTCGGCCATTTTTCCAATATGGCGGCCAATTTTAAAATTTATAATGGAACACCATACATTTTATGGTGTTTTTGAAATTTTCATAGAATTTTAAGACTTTTTTATTCTTTGCAATTTTTCTCTAAACGTAACGGTTAGTTAGAGGCAATTAAAGTTCATTTTTAGTTCCATAAGAATAACATTGGCCAAACTTTATCTGCCCATATCTCCGAAGCCATTGATTAAAATAAAAAATACTCAAGAATAAAAGTGTCTTAAATTGATGTTCTAAGAACATTTTTTTCATAATAACTAAAAAAATTTTGAAAATTTAAGTTTTTGACCGCCATATTGGAAATAATGTAATTAATGCGTAAATTATAATTTTTATGAGTGAAATGTTCTTAAAACATCAATTTAAGATATTTTTATTCTTGAGTATTTTTTTATTTTAATAAATGGTTTCAGAGATATGAGCACATAAAGTTTGCCTCATGTTATTCTTATGGAACTAAAAATGAACTTTAATTGCCTCTAACTCCCTAACCGTTAGGTTTAGAGAAAAATGGCAAAGAATAAAAAAGTCTTAAAATTCTATGAAAATTTCATAAACACCATAAAATGTAGGGTGTTTCATAAGAAATTTTAAAGTTGGCCGCCATATTGGAAAAATGGCCGGTTAAAAAAAAATTCATTATCATTATAATAAACTAGACTTAATTTTCAGGGGGGTTACCATTTAACTTTTTTCGATAGCTCTTACAGTTTCCATGTAAAACAGCTGGCACACTGATATCAATCACCCTGTATAGTTGCTGCACTCTTCTATAAATTTGTTGAACCACGCATGTTAAAAATATAATAGGGTGGTTTATTCCTAAGGCTGTTAAAAGGATTTTATTTTTCTTGGTTTATTTTTACTGTTATTAGCTTATTTATGCCCATAAGGATAACATGGGCACTCTGACTTTGAGAAACCAGATTCTTCCCTGTCTTTTGGCCAGCTCCAATCTATTTGTTATAGAAAAAAACCCCAAATGAAAGTTATAAAATCTTAGGGTATAAAATATTGGGAGCGCGGAACTGGCTAACTTGGAATCCGCTAACCCAATGTTACAATCCCTATCTCCAAAAACTTAACGTTTACGGAATTTACTATACGGAATTCACTAACTTTGTGGTCGCCGGAATTGCCTAACCCGGAATCTGCTAACCCAGGTTAGGAGAAAGTTAGCGGATTCCGAGATCGACACTGTACGGCGGCGGAACTGGCTAACTTGTCTACGGCTGGAACTCGCTAACTACCAATCAGAAGCGTCGATCCCTCACCAATCAGAACGCCTGGCGGTCGGGAATGAGTCGCGCTGCTCAGTGCTGCCACGTCCGTACAAATAATTATGTGCCGATACCATAATATGGTATGGTACACAGTAAATACTTTATTTGCTATTACAATGATTGTGGAATTAGAATGTAGAATATATAATGACGAATAAAGATGTGATTTATCATAATGGTTTTGAAATCAAGTGCGCTTAGGCGTGCAGCTAAATTAATAGATTTTTTAAGTAGGCTATTATTTTAACAGTACATATACAAAAAATGTGGTCGTTTAAAAGAATTAGTTATCAATGGTGTTACTTTAGAGTAACTAGATATAAATTTTTATACCCAATTTTATCAATTACTTACCTTTTTGATATCAATTTCTGTTCTTTTTCATTACATGAAAAACTGCATTTGTCATCAAAGAAAAATTTTTGTCTACATTTCAAAGTTTTAATTTGTTTAAAGTTAACATAATGGCAACGTTCAACGTTTAGTTTGTTCTGATGTTTTATATTTTTAATCTGGACCTCGTCTTCTTTCTTGAGAGGAATTTCACACGGAAATTTTTAATTTGAACTTAAATTAAATCATTAATTTATTTTAATGATAAATTAGCGGCAGAGACCGACTCGGCGCGACGGCACAACAAGACAGTAGACCTACATTGTATTTAGGGGCTCCAATGTAAATCTTATGGAGAATAAGGATGTGTTATTATTTCACTTATAAACCAATAATTTTTATGAAACTTGGTATTTAGCTTCATTTGTTTACATCCATCCATTTATGGTAAATAATCATGGGTTTTGTAATAATTATGGCAGCAAACCCGCACGCTCTTTTCTTACGTTAATCATATGGAGAATAGTAAACTCCTTTATTTATGGACAGCTATTAATGAAACTAATTGCACAGGAAAAAATTGTTTAGTTTGTTCAGGGAAAAAATAATAACCACAAAATTTTGTTGAAATAGGGTCAAACAAATCTTTTGCTGAGATGACAAAATAGTTTTGTTAAATGGCTTTAGTATTAGCCCAAAAATTTTGTTAGATGTAACAAAACTAAATATTGCTGCAGTAACCAAATGTACCAAAAAGTAGTAAAAGATTCAAATTATTATTTTTACATCCAAATTTATGAATGTATGAATTTCTGCTAACAAACAATTTTTTGTTTGTTAAAGAATTTGAAAAGGCCTATAAATAATTTAATGTCTCTATTTTGCTTAAAATAAATATCGGTATTTTAGTATTTTGAAGCTTTGCTCTATCTCCATTGGTTACCGAGGTATTACAAAGTCTAAAGACAGTACATTGTCTTTTGGGGCTCCAATGTTAATCTTATGGAGGATAATGATGTGTTAATATTTCACTTATTAACCAATATTTTTGGATGAAACTTAGTATTTAGCTTCATTTTGTTGAGATTCATCCATTTAAGGTAAAAAATCTCGGTTTTAGCGAATTTCCCATAGGGAATAAGCTATTACCGTAGGTCTCATGGAAAGACCTAAGCCCGGGACCATGTTACTTTTTTGTTTTGAGGTGTCCAGAGACCGAAAATAATAGTCATTAAAATTTATATATATATATATGTGTATATATATATATGTATATATATATGTATATATATATGTATATATATATGTATGTGTCCCTAGACACGATAACTCTCGTAAAAATGGTCCGATCGACACCAAATTTGGTAGAGATGTGTAATAATACGTTTTTTCGGATGAGTTCGAAAACCAGACATATCGACCTACCGGAAGGGGTAGTTTTGGGGGGTTTTGTACCCCAAAAATGGGTTTTTTGCATTTTTCATATGTAAATTTTAAATTTTTATTTTGACCATTGGATTTAGCTAAAAAAAACACACAATTTAGTATTTTGAAGCTTTGCTCTATCTCCATTGGTTACCGAGATATTACAAAGTCTAAAGACAGTACATTGTCTTTTAGGGCTCCAATGTTAATCTTATGGAGAATAAGGATGTGTTAATATTTCACTTATTAACCAATATTTTTGGATGAAACTTAGTATTTAGCTTCATTTGGTTGAGATTCATCCATTTAAGGTAAAAATTCTTGGCTTTTGTACTTATCATGGCAGCAAACCTGCATACTCTTTTGCCATGTTAATCATATGGAGAATAGGCAAACTCTTTTATTTATGGACAGATATTGATGAAACTTACTATATGGCTTTATATGGTCGAAATAAATTTTTTCTATGCTAAAAACCTACTTTTAGTGTCCCCCATGGCAGCATACCTGCATCCTCTTTCCCTATATCTTAAGGAGAATAGACATTTATTTCCCTATTTATGAGCACGTGATGAAATTTTGTTTACAAATTTAGCTGGTCAAAATTAATATTACTAATTTGGAAATTCGCTGAGTACGCAGGTCTGCTGCGACGGGGGGTATTTTTACTTATCATGGCAGCAAACCTGCATACTCTTTTCCCATGTTAATCTTATGGAGAATAGGCAAACTCTTTTATTTATGGACAGATATTGATGAAACTTACTATATGGCTTTTATATGGTCGAAATAAATTTTTTCTATGCTAAAAACTTACTTTTAGTGTCCCCCATGGCAGCATACCTGTATACTCTTTCCCTATAATTATCTTAAGGAGAATAGACATTAATTTATTTCCCTATTTATGAGCACGTGATGAAATTTTGTTTACATGTTTAGCTGGTCAAAATTAATATTAATAATTTGGAAATTCGCTGAGTACGCAGGTCTGCTGCGACGGGGGGTATTTAGGTATACGGTACTGGCCATAGTAAACAAAATCCTTCTTGAGCTGTTGCTCATCATCATCCACTCTGTATTTAGACAAAATACCTAGTGGTTTTACAATCAGCTGATTGAAAGCGTGTAAAATAAATTTACTGTAAAGGTTTGAAAATGTCGATATTTTTATTTAAAGACGTAAGATAACGTTAATTACATAATTAAGCAGCTTTCTTTTTATAAATGACAATACATCATAATAATTGTAAATGTTTTTAGGTACTGGCCATAATAAACCAAATCCTTCATGACATTTTTGTTCATCCACTCTATATTTAGACAAAATACCTCGTGTGTTTACACAATCAGCTGATTGAAATAGTGTAAATTAAATAAATTGTAAAGGTTTGAAAATGTCGATATTTTTCATTTAAGGAAGTAGGTTAAATCTAAATTAAATAAAATCTGCTAATATACAAAGGTTTACGTTTTATTTGGTACAAACTGCGTGTAAATTGGTCCAGTGGAAGTCTCAGACGAACTGTCCAAAGGATTGGAATTGTTGGCTTTTTCCCCATGTTAAATCTCCTTAAGAAAAGTTTATTTGCATATTTTACCGATTTAACGTAAATATTTTTAAAATACAAATAAAACCTGCTAATATGAAAAGAAAAAAGTTTATTTTGGTGTAACCCGCATGTAAATCGGTCCAGTAGAAGTCACATACAAACTGTCCAAAGGTTTTTCCTTACTGTTTTAAATATTTAGATATTTTTTAACTGATTGGGTCCAGATCATCTGACATTTTGGTTGAATTTCAACCATGAGGCGATCTCTAGTGAAAATTACTGTATAACCTTACAAAAAACCTATTTCATTTCCTATTATCTAATAATATGTATTTATAAATATAAAATAGGCGACCGTAAGCGGTCATACGGGCAAAATCGTAAGCGGTCACCTGTAATTTTCCTATGTGACTATTATAAGCATTGTTATTCATGTTAAACAGTTCTATCGTTATATATCTTAGATCTTTTTACATAACCACACGGACTTATTTTGACCGCAACAACAAGTAGTTGATGGAAAATTGCTTAAATCTGTTCTTATTATTATTATTATTTTTTTTTTTTTATTTAGGGCCAAATTTTATGCAAACATTACAAAAAATATGGCATTAAAAATATTTCCAATAATTTATCTGGGTCAATAAGTTGCCTTTTACAAAACAAATTTGAAGCTTCGTTCACACAGCATAACGTTTATGTACGGTTATACTATAATACGAGAAATGTCTGAAGGGATGTGCGTGTTTCATGATCTCGAAATCTATAGCGGGTAGATTTTGCTTTAATATTGCATTTAAGAGTGTTTTGGCCCAAAAATCAGTTTACAAACAGCCTCATCCCAGGAATTATTTACATGAAAATTATTATTTTATGTTGAATTATTTTTTAAAATGAGGTTATAAAATATTTTTATGCTTGGACAGTTATTTTTAAGGTAAAAGTTTCAGTGTTAATGGATATGAAAATTTGCTCCATGTTATTCTTATAGGAAAAAATAAAACTTCTACCTCCATTATCTCCCAAACCGTTAGAATTAGGGATACACAAATTGTAACGTAGTCTTAAAATTATGCCTAGAATCCAGAAATACCGTAAAAAGTGGGGGTTCGTATTTAAAATTTATGACTTTCGGTCTGGGTAGGTTACTTCTGGTACACCCTGTACATTGAAATTATCATCAATGGATAGAGCGCAACCGGTTTACCTAATAATGGCACAAAATCTAACCAAAATTCCATTGGCAGAATATTAAACCATGAAAACCTCAACAATCTCAAGGAAATCCTTGAAAACAAGAACTGGGATAAGGTTACAAGTGCCCAATGTACAGACCAGGCCTATGATAGCTTTTTGTATACTCTCAAAGCAGCAATGGATATAGCGTGCCCCATAAAGAAAATTAGATCAAAGAAACATAAACCGAAAAACTTTGCAGATAAAAGAGCACTGGACCTGAAATCTGAATTTCTAGCACATCTTGAAACATACAACTTGACTGGTGATGAAAAAGATAAAAGCGCCATGGTAAAAGTGAAAAAAGAGTATGATCTGCGGCTTAAAATGCTGAGGCGCAAAGAGTCAGCAGATTACATCCAAAGAGCTGATAATAAATCTAAAGCAGTCTGGCAAGTCATAAACAATGAGAAAGGCAACAAAACATCAGTAAATTCACTTCCAATATTCACAATAGATGGAAACACAGTCAGTGATCCAGATAAAATCGCCCATTTTTCAATGAGTTTTTTACAAACATAGCGCAACAAACTCTAAATAAAAACCCCCCAAGGACTGAAAAACCACAAGCTTTGCCCCCCACAACCAGTGACCTCGATTACCTACCTCCTACTGATGAAAATGAAATCAGGAACATAATAAACAGCTTGAAGCCTAAAACATCTGCAGGTGTGGATGAAATATCAGCAAAAATCTTAAAACACTGCAGTGGTGCCCTAATAAAACCTCTTGTCTCAATCATAAACCTATCGTTAATGCACGGGCATTTCCCGACAAATCTAAAAACATCAAAAGTCTATCCTAAACATAAAAACAACTCCAAATCTGAGATAAAAAACTACAGGCCCATATCACTAGTCCCAACATTTTCAAAAGTAATCGAAAAAGTGGTACTTAAGAGGCTGATAAACCACTGCAAGCAACAAAATAACCTCACTGAGAAACAACATGGCTTCACTAAAGGAAAATCAACAACCACAGCAATCATTGAGCTTGTTGGATTTGCATTAGACAACTTAGAAAAAAAGAACTTCGTAACAGCCATAATGCTTGACTTCAGTAAAGCATTTGATTGCCTAGGTCATGACTTGATTCTCCATAAACTCGAAAAAGTAGGTATAAAAGGACAGGCAAACGCTTGGTTTAAAAGCTATTTAGAGGGACGACAACAAATAGTAGAAATAAAACACAGCCTTAAAGGAACCACCCAGAGTGCAACTTCAAAACCATTGCCAGTATGCAGAGGAGTGCGACAAGGATCAGTTATAGGCCCAGTGCTTTTCATCCTCCTTTCCAATGACCTGCCTCAACACCTGGAAGCCTACTGCTCACCTCTGATGTATGCCGACGACACAACTCTGCTACTTTCAGCCAAGACCCCAGAAGACCTGGCTGTGGACTCATTTATTGCACTTAATATGGCATATCAATTCTGTCATAACAACGACCTAGCGGTGAACACAAGCAAAACAAAGCAGCTGACATTTTGGTAATAAACAGGACGTCACAGAAACACTACCTGATGTGGAGGTCAAAGACCACACAAAATTCCTTGGTGTAACTATTGACACTCAAATATCATGGAACCACCACATTGACACTTTATCCAGAAAACTCAACACCAGTCTTTATGTCCTGAAAAGAATTAAACACTCCAGCGATGAAGAAACAACGAATACCGCGTACCATGCTCTATTTGAGTCCCACTTGACATATGGCCTCGCAGCCTGGGGAGGAACTACAGCTGGAAATCTGAAACGTATTCTCCTCCTTCAGAAAAGGGCCATCCGCATTATTAAGGGTCTTGACTGGAGGGAAAGCTGCAGGCAGACTTTTGCTGAACTAAACATCCTGACTGTTGTCGCATTGTACATCAGAGAGGTGATCCTCTATGTGGATGGGAAACCCCTTCTAAAAGGAAGAGACATCCACTGCCATAACACCAGGCATGCCACCATCAGGTACCAGCTACCACTCCACCACAGCGCATTGTTTGAGAGGAAGCCGTCATACCCTGGCAGAAAACTCCACAATCTGCTCCCGGAGGACGTGAGAAGACAAACGGGGAAGAAACTGAAGACAGCCCTTACCAACTGGCTGTCAAAGAACCCATTCTACTCCCTGGACGAATTCCTACAATGGAGGGACACGCTTCCACTTACGCATCGATGAAGATCATTAAATTGTAAACATTTGACACTATTACAAATCTTTATGCTTTGTAAATAAAGAGATTTTGATTTGTTTTGGTAAACAATTAATTGTGTAGATTTAAAAAGGTGTGTGCAGGTGGTCTGCGACACCCGGTATATACATACATATTTCCTCTTTTTTTAGATATAGATAGACCTATTTACAATTTATAGAAATAAAATTTAAATCCTACGATAAATAAAATTTAAATAATACGAGCAAAGTCTGAAGGAATGTGTGTTCCACGATCTCGAAATCTAGCGGGTAGATTTTGCTTGAAATTTGCATTGAAGAGTGTTTTAGTCCAAAAATAAGTTTAGAAACACCCTCAATCCCAGGAAAAATCTAATTTGGTCTAAATTTAAGTTTAAAAATCGTAATTTTTAACATTGGTCTTATGGGTTGCTATTTTGGTAACAAAATAACAAAAAGTTAACAAAAATAAAGCAACATTAATTTTAAGCAGTTTTTAACAGCTGTTTTCTCTAACAGTTTCTGTCTCTAGTTATTATCTCTGTAGTTAATTCTTACTTTTTCAGTTACTTTAATTTTGATCCGTGAAGAGTCTGGTGTAGATTTAATAGCTTGATTACCATGACACTATAACAAAAGTGAATTAGAACCAACGAGCAAGGCTCGGTTAACCTGGTACTGTAAATTTTATGGAACGTAAAATAATATATAATGGGAAAATATTTAAAAGGATAGGCTAAGATATTTTTCTGCCGGGACATATTGGTCTAAGCGAAAATGTTCAGAGATATTGGAGTTGAAATTTTGTTCCAGGTTTTTCTTATGGAAAAATCAAAATTTCAATTGCCATTATGTCCTCAACCGTTAGGATTTCGTTAAAAGTTAAAATATAGTCTTAAAATTACGTGTAGGCCTATAATCTAAAAATGTCACACAAAGTGGGGGTTTGTGTTTAAAATTAGTGACTACCGGTCTGGGAAGGTGACTTTCTGGTACACCCTGTACATTTAAATTAGTGTCAATCGATAGAAAAGAACCGATTTACCTATAATGGCACAGTTGGTTTTTGTTGAAAATAGTTCTATAAGTTTTAAACGCTCCATTATAAGCTACAGTAAGTATTATTAAATTACATAATCAAAATTATAATTGAAAATAGGTCTAAAACATTTACGTTATCATTTCTCATTGTAAAACATTCATCGTTGTCGTTTGTCCAACATTTACAATTAAATAAAAAAAATAATAATAATAAAAACAAGATAAAATAAACGTAAAGGTGATTTAAATACGTTAGGATGCACCATTATTTATTGTGGTGCGGTTGGCAACGTCGTGTGTGGCGCCACTAGCGGCGAAAGGCGGAGGCTGCCGCGCCTGGTTAGGGAATTCCGAGTTAGTGAATTCCGCCGGGCGACAGTTAGCCAATTCCACCCTACGCACATTGGAATCCACTAACTGGCGGTTAGGCAGTTCCTGGTTAGCCAGTTCCGGCTCGTGACACGAGTAATGGAGTTCTGAGTTAGCCAATTCCATCGTCTCAAAATATTTTATCAGTGTTCATCCGAAATTGATGAAGTATCATCAACAATGCTGAAACACTGCCAAAACGAAGTGAAGTGCTAGTGAATATACTAATCAAGTGTTATAATGTTTACTGTTAACGATGTTCACATAGCAAAAAGTGCTACAACGGGGAAGGAATCTCATCTCGAAGATTCATTTTTACTTTCTCCCCCTATACCATAGATTGTATATGAAGAAAGTATTGTTTTCGTCAAAATTTTCAAATTTGTATTGTTGGCTGATTTATTAGTTTTGGTGCTCCCTGAGTCCAAAAAAGGGGTTTTCAGAGTGATGTGCGTCTGGATGTAAACAAAGCTAGAGAATGCCCCAATGGTCCGATTTTAATAAAATTTGGCATATAGTTTAAAATCTACAATAATTCCGGGCATTTTTTAAATTTTTTATTTTTATTAAATCAAGCGCAAAAAAATAAATAATTCAGTATTTTAAATTATTGCTCTATGTCAAGTTGTTGCAGAGAAAATTCAATTTTTCGTTTAGCGGTAAATGCAGTACTTTGTCAAAAGTCACGCGTGTATAGAGTCAAATTCATGCTCCTCAGCTGGTAGCTATCCAACTGAGCCATCAAGGCATTAATTGAGGCTTTTAACACATTTTTGTGTATTTTCATTACTCTACACACGAAAGTACACTTTGTAAACATAAAATGAGCTAAAAAAATAGGTTATTCCCATTACTGCACGGCAAAATTACATAACGTTAACTTTTAGGCTAACTTTTTAGAATTAGGTTCGCACAAATGCTACAGTAGGCCTAAGCCACGCTATCCGCAATTATCAGTGCGACTGATTACTTGGCAAGATAGTGGACAATCGCCACCGCAACTGGTTTTGGTGGTGAACAATTTCCAAATAAATTGTAAAATGATAATTTGTAATGGCCTGTGGAAATAAATTCATTTATTCATTATTCATTTATTCACTTTCTGTGCATATGTGGTGCACGGAAAGTAACCGTTATGGGATTTTGCAGTGCAGACCGATCAGCTGTTGCATAACACTTGGTTTCCATGCGTATGTACCTCAACATAAGCATGGAAAATCAGTGTTATGAGTTCGGTTTCTTTCTTGATACAAGTTGAATAAACAAAAATATTCATGTTGTTTACAAGTTTTTCGATAGTGTAATGAACAATAATGTTCAATACTCGTCTCAAAAGTGCTATTGTGGGGCTCTATAGCCTTTTCCACCCCTGCAGTAAGTATTTTCAAGACAAGTAATGAAAACTACCATTTTGGGAGAGATTATGTGTCAGTTATCTGATACCGTTTTTATTAACTGGTGAATAACACTGATGGATCCGAGTGAAATTTTGCTTATTCACTATGCACCTGCGTTTTCAGGAAGAAAATTTTCCTGGTTCACAGATTAAAATCAAGTCGTTATTCAATGGTTACAAAATTTTATCAGTTTAACAACCGTAGCAAACATTTGGTAATATGTACCTGAAATCCAGTAAAAAATAAAAAACTAGAGAGCTAAAGCTTTTTATCCTGGCAATCAATTAATCAAAGTAGCCTGTCTACAAACTAACTTAAGGAACTGAAACTTCACACAACTATGGTTATGTTAAGATTCCATTTCTACATCGTATTGCTCTAAATGGCCCCTAAAAGTTGGTTGCAAATTTTAAATTTTGAACTAAAAATATGAAGATTGAAAAGATTAAACAGTGAGACATCGTACGGTGAGGTATTTTCTTTGCAAAAACGCACTGTTTGCATGCCAACTTGCCAAATGGCATTTTCAAATTTCATTCAATAATGAAGCACACAACATCTCTTGTTATTGGCATTAGCTCTTTTTGCCCTTGTTGTTTTTACTCGGGTAGGCCTATTTACAGAGCTGCCCCGGGGGTAATAGGCGCCCAGCGCGAGGTTTTCGTTTTGATTTGCGCCCCCTAAATAAATTGGCCTATCTTGTGAATTGTAATGATAAACTACAGTTGGAAGCATTAAATTAGGTGCATGGCTAACTTTTCAATGCTATTAGTTTGAATAGACTCATTAAAAAAATTCACTTGTACTATAAAGCTTTGTTGACAACACATGGTCTGGGTCTGGGCGGGGCCAATTAAAACTAACAGGCCTGCATACATTTTTGGTCACGTGACCAGATGCGGCCGCATTTCAGCTGTCAACTCCATTTAAAGGCATTGCAATTGCCTGAATTAGATTCAGTTTTTATGTGTAGTTTTAAATATAATATAAGACAATGAAGTCAAAAGTGTTGCATATTCAAATCCTCAATTAGGTGTTGGGGGGAAGTATGCAGGCCCATTAGTTTCTGGCATAGATATATACTAAACACCTGGATCGGTAACTCCGTGTTGCGAAAACGAGCCGTTACTCCCACCACTAGCCAGTCGTGGTCAGTGTTGCCAACCCTGTGCGAGTAATTATGTACTGTAATTTAAATAAATAAATTACAGTAGTAATACAGTATTTTTTTAGTCTTTCTTATCTATGAAATGATAAATTTCAGCCTTTGGAATGTGCACTAATATTCATCCAAAAGCTGCACAATACTGAACCATCTTTCATAATCATAATTATAATTGAACATTTAAAAGAATGTAAACAAACAAGAATGCAGCTGACCCACCGACAACAATCATGTCAGCTGATATTCAGCGCGGAGCGGCGCGACGGTAATACTATGGCTAGTGGTGGGGGAAGCCGGCTCTATATATCTATATATCTATGGTTTTTGGAGGCCCTGGGCAACACCTCCTAGAGTTATAAGAGAAGGCCAGACAACTGAAATTCGTTACGTCATATAAGTAGGCTGATTTGTTAAATCATTAGTTCCAACTCATGCTATAGAGGGTGCTGGTAGTCCCAAGAATTTCATATTTAAAAAGGACAGCTGGATGTGTAGCCGGTAAACATCTAATTTTGTTTTGATTTTGTTCTGTATGTAAACAAATAGTAATGACAGATGAAACCCCTGTCGATTGACAGTAGCACATCTGTTTTCAGTTTCTTACATCATAACGTAACTCATCAGCCTACTTAAATGACGTAATGAATTTCAGTCGTCTGGCCTTCTCTTATTATTCTAGGAGGTTCGAGCGCTCACCAAGGCAATACCTCCTAGAATAATAAGAGAAGGCCAAACAACTGAAATTCGTTACGTCATATAAGTAGGCTGATGTGTTATGTTATGATGTAAGAAAACAGATGCGCTAATGTTAGTTGACGGAGTTTCATCTGTCATGACCATAGATATATAAACTAAACACCTGGATCGGTAACTCCGTGTTGCGAAAACGAGCCGTTACCCCCACCGCTAGCCAGTATTTATGGTCAGTGTTGCCAACCCTGTGCGAGTAATTATGTACTGTAATTTAAACAAATAAATAAATTAATTAATTAAACTACAGTAATAACTGTATTTTTTAGTCTTTCTTACCTATATGAAATGATAAATTTCAGCCTTTGGAATGTACAGAAATACATCCAAAAGCTGGGTAGTACAGAACCATCTTTCATCATCATAATTATAATTGAACATTTAAAAGAATGCAAAGAAACAAGAATGCAGAGCTGACGCACCGACAACGACAACAATCATGTCACCTGATGCTGCTATTCAGCGCGGCGCGGCGGCGGCGCAGCGGCGGTAATACTGGCTAGTGGTGGGGAAAGCCGGCTCGTTTTAGCGCTATATTCCGCCATTTCAGTTACCGATCCAGGTGTTTAAATGGTCATGACTAACTTGTAAGATTAGATGTTTTACCGTTTTTGGAGACAACCAGCACCCTCTAAAGCATGAGTTGTAACTAATGATTTAACACATCAGCCTACTTATATGACGTAATGATCTTCAGTTGTCTGGCCTTCTCTTATTATTCTAGGAGGTACTGGCTCGAGCCATTTTTTCTGTGAATAAGATCACCTGGCCAGTAGGCCTACTACATGCAGCCAAATGCGATGCTATCATGATTCTCTTCCACTTGCTATGTAAAAACGTTTATATTTACAACGAATTAGTTGCTACTCATTTCCGACTGATAAATGTTTCAAATTTTTTTTTTTTCATAAAGTTTTATTCTGGATCAATTATACAATTTGATAATTATACACAGAAGTTCGCATAAAGAAAACAAATAACAAAGGAAATAACATTAATGGGTTTGCACCAATGGAGTCACCCTAACAACTGAAAGTCTGTAAGAAAAAAAATACCTAGATTTTTTTTTAAGTTACTGTTAAGAGTTTTGTCCAATTATTTCATATTAGAACGTCTTGAGGAAGTCGTGGTTTCAATCTTCTGTTAGCTGTCCTCTGTCCTATTTGAAAAAAGACTGCTCCTGATGACTGGTTCAGGGTATTTAAAAAGTTTGTGCTCAGTTTTAAAATAAAATTTGACATGTTTGGCACTTTAAGCTCTTGATGGAGTTGACGATTTCTAACAAACCAAGGGGAATTGGTTGCAATTCTTAGGAACTTGTTCTGAAACACTTGAAGCTTATTCAATTTAGATTTTGGAAGGCAAGGCCCCCATATTGGACAGGCATAAGTTATAAGTGGCCGAAAAATACTTTGATAAATTAATAAAGCACATTTAATTTTCAGAGAAGATTTTCGGTTAATAATAGGAAACATTTGTGCCAATCGTGAATTTGCTTGGTTTAATTTAGAATTTATATGCTGCTTATAGCTTAATTTTGTGTCTAATAGAACACCCAGATATTTTACAGTTTGATCGTTGCCTTTCCAGGGAATTATGTTGTCATTAATTTCTATATTTCGTTCAGGGTCAAAAGTCTTCAGTGAGAATATTTTTGCTTCACATTTTTGAGGGTTAAGAGCAATTTTCCAATGAGAGAACCAGTCTAACAATAAATCCGTATCAGATTGAAGCATTGCAACTGCAGAATCTATGTTTCGGTCTTGGGCAATCAATGCAGTATCGTCGGCAAAAAGAGAAAGGGTGGATTGAGTCGGGATAGGTATGTCATACATATATATGTTAAACAAAACGGGTCCTAATATTGAGCCTTGAGGCACACCAGCACGTATTTGGCGAACAGTGGAATGGGTATAGTTAATTCTTATTGAGAAGGTACGGTCTTCTAAGAAGGACGAAATAGTTTTCCTTAAGTAGCTTGGAAGTCCGATTTGATATAGTTTATATTGAAGGCCTTGGTGCCAAACTTTATCAAAAGCCTGAGCCACATCCAAAAACAGAGCGGCAGAATGCTTTTTTTGTTCAAAACCTTGCACTATTGTTTGAGATAGCCTGGCCAGTTGCTGTGTTGTTGAATGTTTTGGCCTAAAACCAAATTGGTGGGGTGGAATACACTGAGCTTCTTCAATGAAACAGCACAGCCTCTTCTGGATTAACTTTTCGAATGTTTTGGCCAGGGTGGGTAAAAGACTGATGGGCCTGTAACTAGAGGGGTTTCTTGCAGGTTTATTCGGCTTATGGATGACGATAACTTCAGCGTGTTTCCAGGCTGTGGGAAAGTAACCAATATGCAGGCACGCATTGAATATTTTTTTGAGCAGCTGATGAGCCTTGGGAGTAATTTTCTTTAAATCATAACCAGTATTAGTTATTAAATCATAACCAGGAGCTTTTCTCAACGGTAAATAGTGAATTACATTTCTTATTTCAGATGTTGAAATATATTGAGTAGGAAGCTCAGCGGTAGTTAGAGAACTTGTAAGAAAGCTGCCGACTTCATCGTCAGTTTGTAAATTACCAATAGGATTTGGAGAAAAGGCGTTTTCGAAAAAATCTGCAAAAACTTCACATTTTTCGGAGTCACTCTGGTATAATTCTTGGCCTTGTTGCAGGGGCGGGATCGTTGAAGGAGTTCTCAGAATTCTCTTGGTTGCTTGCCACATGGAACTATCCCCCGGATGTATGTTACTTAAATATTCTTTATAACTATTAATTTTGTAGAGGTCCAATTCTAATTTGACTTTTCTGACGAGTCTGTTAAGTTGTACACGATCTTCTGGGAAGCGATATCTTTGCCACCGCCTTCTGAGAATGTGCTTTTCCTTAATTAAATCAAGAATCCTTTGCGGCGGGCGATTTAAAGAAAAGTTTATCGATTGAGATTGCTTAATGGTTGCCCTTTTAACAGAATTTTGGATCAACTTGGTAAATTGTTGAACACAGTTTTCTATCTCTTGGGTGGACTGCAGAGAATTTGGTAAGACTATGTTGTTGTCCAGGTCGTTTTGAAAAACTGTCCAGTCAATTTTACCATTTATTAATTTTTCTGGAGGTTTTACAATATTAGGTTGAACTGTAAAAGTTACAACTACCGGTAAATGATCCGACGTTAACTCACAGAGAGGTTGCTGAATTATCGGTTCATTAAAGTTATTAAATAAAACAATATCCAATATGTCGGGCTGTTGATTTCTCTGCCACGGGAAAAATGTTGGTTCCGTCGGAGCAGATATGTTGACAGTTGTACGCATCACATAGTCATTGAGTTTGATACCTTTAGGATTATTAGTACGACATCCCCATTGAATATTTTTACTGTTGAGATCACCCATTAAAATAGTAGGGCTATTGTCATAAAAAATATTATTAAAATCGTCATCAATAAAACGCTTATTTGGCGGCAAGTACCCTGAAACTAATGAGAAACTCAGGCCATTATGTAGAAAAATCTTAACAGAAACAGCTTCCAGATTTTGTAGTCGAGGAACGAAAATTTCATGGTGCTTGATACTTCTTTTAATTACTATTGCTACGCCTCCCGACGCATGAGGAGCCGCTCGATCTTGCCTATATATAGAGTAACCACTTATTCTAAACTGAACGTTAGGTAAAAAGTGAGTCTCCGTGATACATGCTACATCTACGTTATGTCTCACTAAGAATAATCAGTAAAGAGATGTTTTTTGTCCTTTAAACCATTGGCATTCCAATTGAGTACTACTAAATTTTTAAAGATAGTTGGGCCCTGACAATTATTCATTATCATTTTTAAAGAGAGAAGCAATAACCTGGTGAATGATCTTTTTTAACTGAGGTAACAATACCTTTATAACACTGCTAACAATGCTATCCAGACCTTCAATGCCACCGGTTTCCGAGGACTGCAGATCATCTGTTGGATTTGTTACTGGAGGTTTGTACGAGGGATGCGCGACCTTTGCGTAACTGAAGGAGTTTTTGTTGAACATAGATCTGGTATATTTCGGCTGGTCTTGATCACTAGGGTTTGTTGGATGTGGACTCGTTGGCATTTGTGGGTGAGATGCTGGAGTGTCCTTCAAGGAGGATTTTTTGCGGTTGACCGTTCTCTGTTTGATATTTTGATAATAGGTGCAGCCCCTGTAGTTTGAAGTGTGTTCTCCACCACAGTTAGCACAGACTGGTTTCGTTTCTTGGCTCATAGTACAGTCAGTGGATAGATGTGGTCCTGAGCATCGCACACACCGAGGGTCTAATTTACAAAAGTTTTTTGTGTGGCCGTAATCTTGGCACCTTAGGCACTGTGGGATGGATTTTGATTTTCTTTTGTTTTCAACTTTGACTAGAGCGTGAGACAAATGTTCAAGGTTAAAAATTTCACGACCATTGTCAGTATTTTCTAGCTCCACGAAGCAAAGAGGCATGGGCATTTTGTTTTTGTTGAAAAGTCTCGATACCTTAAGGGGATCCGCCTCCTACAGCCCTTTTTTTTAACTTTTTTGATAATATTACAATCATATATATTTTTTTACCTTTCTACACAATAAACTAGATAATTTATAGAAAAAAAAATTTTTTAATTTTTTTTTTGCCAAAAAAAGGCAATTTTTCTGTTTTTTTGCGTGATTTTCGCGATATATTAAATTTTGAATAACTTTTTTATTTTTCAACTAATACAAATAATTTTTGTTTTGTATTATTCTGCATGAAATAAAGCAACTTTTGACGCATGGAAACTATTCTAGCTCATATACAAAAATTACCCAACCGTTAGAAAAAAATTGTTTTTTAAAAGTTTCAAAAAAAATTCTAAAATTAATAAAAAAATTATTTTTGCTTGTAGGGGGGTTTTCATGCGTGAAAAGTTTATAAATATTATCAAGATAAAGTGGTAAAAATTTCAAGACTCTATCTAGTCTGGTTCAAAAGTTATTCAAACTTGTATGTAGTAAAACATGGAAAAATTAGTTTGCGGAAATTTGCGTTTAAAGTTTTTATTTACAAAATACACTTATTTTACCTATTTATTCACTTTTTATAAAATACACTTACTTTTTTTTATAAAATATACTTTTATAAAATAAAATTTTATTTTATTAAATATTTTTAAATATATTAAAAATTTATATATATTATATATATTATTATATATATATTCGCGAAGCGCGCGGTTCTATAAAAACATAAAAAATGTTAGAAATAATGCTCGGAATGGCTTGATATTTTGCAGACACACTACTGAGAATATGTACAATTTATTGGAACCAAAAACAAAAAATCACCAAAAATTCACAAAATTGACTTTGGAGGAGGCGGATCCCCTTAAGCACTGGATAGCCCAAATCACATAATTCAACTTTAATTTCTTCATCAGATAAGGAGTAGGGAACATTTCGGATAATCACCTCCAGGTTTTTGTCTTGGGGAGGCTTAAATGTAAAATATTTGACTTGGTTTGTTTCATAAAATGAGGTCAGTTTCCTATAATCATTTATCTCTGTGAGATTGATTTTAATAGACTTTGCTTTGATTTCGGTTGTGAAACTTGAGGTCACATTAGACTTGATATCTCTCACTATTTCCTGGTGATTATTTACATCACGCAGGAAGATAGGCGGGATTCTGGATTGAGGGTGTTTTTTCTTCGTGTCGTCTGATGATTCTTGCTCCATGTCTTGGGCTTTCTCTTGAGGAAGGGAATAATTATGCTCGTTTTCATGTCCTTGTTGAAGGACTTTAAACTGGTTTTTTGAGTAAAGCTCATTGACATCAATAAAGTACTTCTTAGCAGGGGGAGACATATTTGTACTTTTAGCAATCTTATGTTTTTTCGGATGAACGAAGTCACCGTCATCATCTTCAAGAGGAGTACTAAGAGCTCTATTCATATCTAACGTGGAACTGTGTCCTAGAGGAAAGAGATCGTTTATCCGATCTGCCGTCGTAATA
Source organism: Neoaliturus tenellus (assembly GCA_030545055.2). Taxonomy (NCBI): domain Eukaryota; kingdom Metazoa; phylum Arthropoda; class Insecta; order Hemiptera; family Cicadellidae; genus Neoaliturus; species Neoaliturus tenellus. The sequence goes on from CM061531.1 coordinate 269,317,529, forward strand.
GAAGAAGCAAGTTTGGTACCTTTTAGGTTATGTCTTTGTTTACAGTACTTAAACTGAACATTAAGTCTCTTGTGTGAACGTATCTTGAGGGAAAGTTAGATAAATGTACACTAAATACGTAAGGGAAGAAAAAAATCACTAAGAAAAATACTCAGAGAATGGCTTTTTACACAAAATACGCAAGATTAGCGGGCTGAAAACACGAGGTAATATTGTGTATCGTCAGTCAGCTGGAACTTTTCAAATTTTAATTTAAACTAATCTACACAATTATTATTGAAGAATTTGTTTCTAAAATATTTATTGATGGAGTTTTTACATTTTTTGTAAAGTGTTTGAGCCTTTATAAAACGGGGATTTCCCCTCGGAAGCGGCACCCAGGGCGACGCCGCCCTATTTAGATATTTCAACATTTTAGTTCTGTAATTAATTGGTGGATATAAGTTTTATAAAATGTCTAGTTTTTTCTAGCATATAATAAGTTTGAAAAATTTAAAATTAGCGTCATTTTAAACCATAAAGTTAAAAAGTCAAAATTTCAAAAAATCAAAAAGTCAAAGCATATGTATTAATTGTGTGCTAAGTTCAAATTCTGGTATTTAAAATAGTTTTTAAGATGTCAAAGATGAATAGCAAATATACATACAGACAAGGCAGATGGAAAACTAATGGGGATGATACATGTTTAGCTGACTATTTGCAAATTTTTTTACTTCACAGTAAAATTTGATGATATTGCGAGGGATCTTGTATAAAAATAGGAAAATAGGGGCACCTAATTCTGGGCTGTAGGAGTGTGTGCCAGTTTCTATAAAAACTTTGACGAGGGTAAGTTTATGGACCCTAGTGGTAGGGCTACTGTGCCAGCTTTTGAGAGAGGTCGGAGAGTCGAAGGGGAAGGAGGGGCGGGAGAAAGCTACCCCTCAGCCTAGATCTGGTTCAAAGAATTTTCGACAATGCGTTACCCAGTCGAGCACATTGGCTGTATTTGAGCTTCTAGTTGCCGCTTGGTGCTCGGTTTTAATTACGAGTCTAGGCCTATTAAAAGTTCAATGGTGGATTAAAAAAACTTTGAAATGAAACTAAATAACACATAACCAACCTTTTGTATGTGAACAAATGTCTCATGTTCAAAAATTTCATTATGTTTTTGGCAACACACTAAATCACCCACCGCACCGTAAAATATGCAACTATATTGGGTCGTGATAAATACTCGTACATTTAACACACTGTAACATTTAAGAAAGTTTGGATTCAACTTCCTGTCCGGATAAAGTCGCATAAAAGCTGAGAAGGACATGATGCATATCATTGCAAATTTCTAATACTGTATTCACAAAATCTCAGTCCCGGGTTCCGTGACTCATATACGTGTCAACTTCCCTTATATTGTTTAGTCACGGGCACGGGGGTACTTCTAAGAAACGCATTACACTGGGCTATCCGGCCCCTCTCCCAGCGTCGTCCTCTCTCCCCCCCACACTCCCAAAGCGGGTCTACCTGGCAACTGGCTCAGTAGCCGCGAGATGGATTTTGACATTTTTATGACCCCAACCCAACCGATAACGATGAGCTGGCACAGTGTCCGTTTCCCCTAATTCTGGTATTGCATGTATCAGAAAACCTCCTAGGACTGGCCCTGCTTGCAACTGAAAAAAGAATTTTAGTCTGTTGAAGAATACCTGCTGGGACGAGGCCAACCTCGAGTATTTTGTCTTGTCTTTTGTCCTTTTTATTTAGAGTGTAAGATCCATACTCTGCTTCACTCAAGTTTCATCTGACATCTGCCTCTCTGGATTTAAAATTATCATTTTCTTCGTATGAACACAGATTTAATTGGCCAGATGACTACTTGAACATTAGATGTTCTTATTTGAATTGAGATAGTTTAACAATTATACAAGATGCAGAACTCTAATATCTCTTTACTGTACTGAAATGTGAAATATTAGAGGGCATTTTAAAATTGCATGTAATATATGTAAACAAACGGATATGTGATACTTGCTGTGAGTGAGCCTGTATTGGCAGACTGAGACTAAGCTTAACTGGCTGGGTAGCTGAGTGGTTATAGTGCTCGCCTTTGAATCCAAAGGTTGCCGGTTCGATCCTGAGAAAAGTTAGTAGCTTTTTAAAGGTTCGATTCCGGACCCAGTTGCCATTTGTCATTGGGCTATTAATTAATGATGCTTTCTAACAACTGGTCGATGTTAGATAGTAACAAGACTGGGGTTTGGACCGTTCCCCGTCAAAACGTTAAAAAAGCCTCTGGCGTAGAAACACCCAAAATAAAGCTTTACCAACGAATACTGAGTCTTTTAAGGACAGGCATGGCTTTATTCTGCCAGTATAATCATTAATATAAATAGACAAAAGTTTCTTT
>CM061531.1:269319937-269374776 GCA_030545055.2 Neoaliturus tenellus
GATGGAACAGTTAAAGTGATTAATAAGTGTCAGAAAACATCACAATTAATGGAAATTATTTTATTTGTAAAATCAAATACAAAAGTTAAGTATCAAAAACATCTCAAAATTGCATCTAATAATCAACAAACAAATAAACAGCTGTTATATAAAAATAATACTAAATTCATATTTGAACATTACAACAGATAAATAGATATCTTCAACATTCCCCCGTAATGTTCATAATATGAAATTGATGTAAATTACGACATTCCAATGAGCTTTTTCATTTTAACTTGTTTGGTAGAAGACAGTCCTTTTGTTAGAATATCAGCTGATTGTGCTTCTGAGGGAATGTAAGCCACACACATCTTCTTCTCAGATATCAGCTGTCGAACATAATGGTATCTTGTCTCTATATGTTTTGAACGCTCGTGAAACATAGGATTGTTCATCAGTTTCAACGCACTTTGATTGTCAACATACAATGTTGGTGTAGACTTTAGTTTAACAGCTCCAATTTATTTAACACATTTGTGTAGCTTACTCTTCCGTTTGATTGGGCCATCAAACCATTTTACACCACTTGTGGACCGTCTTGTTACCTTGCCTCTATAATATATTTCAGGACGCTGTGTATACGCTTTTGCTGCCAAACTAGCTTTGTAGCAAACGATTTCGTTTTCAGAGTTGGTCTTGAGCGCAAATACCCCACGATTGTCAATCACTTTTCCTTCTGGTGGCAGGTCTACTAATTCATATGTTTTATTCTTACCTAAGGGCTTTATTTTATCATCCATCACTGTTTTCCAGTCGCTCCCCTTCTCAGATGTAAGTTTAACTGCTTTATAGTAACTTTGAGGAATCCTGATACTCGCCGGTTTGGGGTTTAAAATGTCTTTGCCCTCATTGATACACATTGCAGAATCATCTCTGAATCTAGATGGCACTTTAATTTCTTCACGTCTCCTTAAGTTGTAAGTTTCATTTCCTATTGTTTCATTCTGAGTCACTTCTCCGGATTCATCTGTATTGGAAGTTTGATCTTCATTATTTACCTGGGCAACTCGTTCATCACTCATTGTTTCTCTAGATGCGTCTTCTTCAGGAAAATTTTGACTTTCATCTTCATTATTTTGTTTGCCAACTATTAATTTTTCTGCATTTTCTTCTTTATGTTCTTCCTCATCCTCATCTTGACGAAGATTGAAATAATGTCTCTCAAATTTCTTTGGTGTTATTACTTTGACAGCCAAATGATACAATTCATCTACTGTCTTAGATGTAGCTATGGCAATAGTCACCCCATTTTGCTTGAAAATCCATAACTTACCATTATTTATTACTGCCTGATCAATGCCCTTTTTGGCTGCCTTTCTCACAGAAAATAAGTTACAAGAAGCATCGGGACAGTACCACACATTTTCAAAATATCTAGAAGACCATTCATTCCCATTAAAAACCATGACATTTATCCTCCCACAACCCAAAGCTTGAATATGAACACCCTGATGGGCACTGTCCATATTTTTAGGCTTGTCAAAAGAGGTATAGTAGGAAAACCATTCCCTATGATTGGTTATGTGGTGTGAAGCACCACTATCAACAATCCAATCATCACAATCATTCAGATCAAAATCATTTTTCACTTCTGTTTTCAGCCTCGTAATCATAGCTAAATGCTTATTTTCAGTTGGGCAGTTGTTAGCTTTATGGCCTTTTGAGTGACATTTAAAACATACCACACCAATCCTACAGTTTTTAGAAAAATGGCCAATTTTCCCACATGAAAAACATCTTTTCTCGTTATCTTTACTATAGTCTGGTTTCTCTGATGATTGATTTTGACCATACTTCTTACTTTTATCACTCACCTTCATGTTGGAGACCATAGCAACTGCTGTACTTACGTCGTCCCTGTCTTTCAAGCGCAACTCGTAGTTCAAACACTTCTTTTGTAGTGCGTCCCAGGTTTTTGTCTCGTTAGGTAGGTCATGCCAAGTTACATAGATGTAATCAAATTCTTTTGGTAAGGTTTGTAGTAGTCTGGCGCAAAGATCTCCTTCGTTGATTGGTTTGTCCAGCATTGTCATCTGGGTTTGTACTTCGTCAAATTTGGCCAGGTGCCCCTGTATCCCCAGTGAAGGCTCCCAAGTGATGTTGTGGAATTTATTCCTCAAGATATCTATATTTTCCGTAGATTTTACATCGTAAATCTGGCTAAGTTTTCTCCACATCTCTTGTGCCGTTGTGCATCCACTTACTCGAAGTAGGGGATTTGTATCTAGTGACAAAATAATTCTCTTCCTTGCTTTTGCATCTGCCTTATTCCATTTTCCTAATGTCTCTTCGTATTTTGGCGTATCTACTATTGGCTTGGAGAATTTACCGTCTATAACGCCGAAAAGCCCATCACAGTCTAGTATTACTTTCATTACGATTTTCCATGTAGGAAAATTTTCAATTCCTCTTAACTTTTCTATTTGTTTTTCCTCTGACATTTTTTACAAAATAAATAATTTCCCGTCTCAAATTAACCACGTCTATCTGCTACCATGTCAGAAAACATCACAATTAATGGAAATTATTTTATTTGTAAAATCAAATACAAAAGTTAAGTATCAAAAACATCTCAAAATTGCATCTAATAATCAACAAACAAATAAACAGCTGTTATATAAAAATAATACTAAATTCATATTTGAACATTACAACAGATAAATAGATATCTTCAACAATAAGAATGTTAACAACAAGAATGCAGTGGAGGCACCAATCATAACTATGTTTTAGCTGATATACGGCGCGGTAAGGCGGCGGCTGTAGCACCTAAAGTGGTGGGGGATGGCCGTATGGAAGATCGCGCTACCGTAAATTTGTTTCAAACACACTTCCTGCAATGGTAGATCTGTTCAATCACTCTAAAAATCTCCTATTACTCTCCAGTTTGTGGCTCAATATAGCCATGGTTCAATCTTGGTATCTTTTGTTAGATTTTTTTATTCATAAATGTTTTATTCGTACTTTGTAATCATTAATATTTTTTATTATCTTTTTAGATTTTTTAATTTGAAAGTTTAAATTGGGCACCATTTTGAAACTATGAAAGTTAAGAGCTTGAAAATGTATCTGAATTGTCGTCTTAACATATCGAGAGAATGGGCCAAGTTTCAATTCAGTAAAAAAATTATTAATAAAATATATTATGGATTATTTAAATATGACATACAGACGGGGAAATGGGTAACAATCAAGATCGATAGGACATGTTAAATATAGGGCTCATTGAAATGTTTGATTGTTTTGACCCCACAGTAACCTGTTATAATTTTGTTAACTGATTGAAGGACACCCAGTACGGTAAACAATAAATTCATAGACCTACACTCGATCGCACTAAACCACAGTTGCAGTTGCACTGATAAACACATTAATGCATTAAACAAATTTGTTAGTTAACGCATCACGATCTGGCCGAGCCCTTGCTAAACTAACTTGAAAAGTGTATGCCTACTTCATTATTGACTTTGAGCTTGCGAGCGCTTATATAATAATTGTTCGTCATTCCATGACAATGCCATCCATTTATAAAAACAACTATGACTACTTCTAAATTTTCTGAAATTAATAATTTTAGGCTCAGTCAACAGATTTGGTCGAAGTTTGATGAAGAGTAGGCGAGATTTCTAATTTGATTCTTGCACTGACTTATAGGCTTGGGGAGTGATGTTGTTCGCGTCCGCAGCATTCCATTAAAGTTGCACGTACCCCCCGGGTGGTGCTAAACGAACAACAACTTTTGGCAGCTGAACTATTGCGCGCAAGTGATCTCTCAGCTATGCCAGCTGCCAGACCAAATCCAAACGGCCCTTTCCAGGGCCACTTTAGAAATATAGGCTCAGTTTTAAATATTTGTCATTTTAACGTAGAGGGTCTGAGCAAATCCAAAAGTGACTGCCTCAGCAAGGTGCTGCTAGAAAATAATGTCGATGTCCTCGCACTACAAGAAACACATGTAGAAGACTTAGAGAACAGTGCGAGGGGCAACATCACAGGATATAGGCTTGTGGATGCAATAGGACACAGGGTCTATGGCGTGGCAACTTACGTTGGGCAAGACATAGACGACGTGTCAGTCTCCCACAAAAGTTGTGTGAACAGCATACTTACTGTTGCTGTTAAGGTATCTGAGACTACCATTGTAAATGTCTACAAACCGCCGAACATCCAGTGGTCAGATGCAGTGTTCTCCCAACTTTTGAACATCCTGTGGTATATGTAGGTGACTTTAACAGTCATCACACCCAGTGGTGATACTCGTCCGATGATGACAACGGCACTCGTCTTTCAAGCTGGGCTGAAAATAACAACTTTTTCCTGGTATTTAATGCCAAAGACCCACACACTTTCCATTCAGCTTTGCACACTTCACACCAACTTGCAGGAGGGTCCTAGGTGCCTTTCCTCATTCTCAGCATAGGCCTGTACTAATATCAGTGGGAATCCAAATTCCTCTCGTAAGATCTTTTCCTCGGCCTTCTAGGTGGAACTTTAACAAAGCTGAGTGGGAGGCCTTCTCCGCCAGGCTTGACAAAGGCATCAGGTTCATCCCTCCTAAAATAAAAAAACTACGATCGGTTCACACAACTTGTTCTGTCTTGCGCTAAAGCGTCTATTCCAAGAGGTTTTAGGAAAGAGTATATACCAGGATGGAGTCGAGAGTGCGAAGACCTTTACAGTGAGTTCACTGATACTGCTGACAGAGATGTAGCGGACCAACTGCTTTACTCTCTCGACAACACCAGGAGAGAGAAATGGGTGAAAACTGTTGAGAACATGAACTTCACCGAAAGTAGTCGCAAAGCCTGGTCTCTTCTCAGAAAGCTCTACACTGGTAAAACAAATGATAAAAACACTGTCTCGCAACATCCCCATTTTGGCGCGCACACAGCTGACTAACGACGACTTCCGTTATGACTTGAACATTTTAATTAAACAAATAAGTATTTTTTTACTTTGTTTGTGTTTGTTTCTTGTCATTATTTAATTTTCAAACAGTTTTTTTATGAAAAATTTCTACATATTTTTTATTGGTCTGTTTTTAATTATTTGTGCCAACATTTCGGGGTGGGGGTTGGGGGTTTCGACCCCCTGACCCCCCCCCCCCCCACTGGCTACGGCCTTGCATTGAAAACTCAAACACTTACTTGATTTTAAAATACTTAAACTGTATTTGCATCCAACACCAAAAGGAGAAGGGAAAGGAATACCTTAACCACATTATAATGTGTTTTCCACTTTGTACAGGTTTTTTACAATTTGCAATTGTAATAAGATTGAGTACAAAAGGTCACGCAGTAGTCTAATAATGTTACGATTGAAGATGGTGCAATAAGAATGGGCTTATACAAAACCTAGTAGCAGAAATGAACTAGTAGGTTCAATTCTAAAATAATTCAAGATATTCTAAATTCTAAAAAAGCTAATTTCCGATTTAATTTCAACAAATGTCAATTTACCTTTTTCGAGTTTTAAAATGGCTGCCATTTTGGTTAGAGATGAGATATCGACATCCGGTTTGTGCCATTCAATTTCTCTTGATAAACCGTTTAAAATGAAAGGTCACTCGATAGGGGTTTACTTTTGAAAATTTGGGGCTGCCCCCAAAATACCCCATTTTGGGGGCAGGAGCAAAGTTGTGTAGTTGATGAAAAAGTGCAGTTTTTGATGTTGTAAACATGTGCCGAGTTTGGTTTTTCTACTGCAACGCGTTAAAAAGTTAACTGGGGGTGTCCAGACTTATACTTGCTTGCCAATCTCAAATTTTGACATGGCTGCCATTTTGGTTAGGGGCAAGATATCGACCTCCGGTTTGCGCCATTTAATTTCTTTTGATACACCGTTTAAAATGAGGGGTCACTCGATAGGGGTTTACATTTGAAAATTTGGGGCTGCCCCCAAAATACCCCATTTTGGGGGCAGTGGCAAAGTTGTGTAGTTGATGAAAAAGTGAAGGTTTTGATGTTGTAAACATGTGCCGAGTTTGGTTTTCCTACTGCAACGCGTTAAAAAGTTAACTGGGGGTGTCCAGACTTATACTTGCTTGCCAATCTCAAATTTTGACATGGCTGCCATTCTGGTTAGGGGCGAGATATTGACCTCCGGTTTGCGCCATTTAATTTCTTTTGATACACCGTTCAAAATGAGGGGTCACTCGATAGGGGTTTACATTTGAAAATTTGGGGCTGCCCCCAAAATACCCCATTTTGGGGGCAGTGGCAAAGTTGTGTAGTTGATGAAAAAGTGCAGATTTTGATGTTGTAAACATGTGCCGAGTTTGGTTTTCCTACTGCAACGCGTTAAAAAGTTAACTGGGGGTGTCCAGACTTTTGCCTAACCCTGTAGTATTCACACTTTTAAAATTAGTTTTAGAAAGGGATATCACTTTTCTGTCATGTCCAGGAGTTTAAGCATAACGAGCCAGAAGAAAACCTTAAATTTATGAAGGCCATAGATTTGCTTCAATGCAAAACCACCTATACTGGAGCACATTTGTGTTTGACAGTTAAATAAGCAATGTACAGCATTTCTTTTGTTTTGATTTTTTACTCCATAAGCCAAATGTTAAAATGTTAAGAATTTCGATTGTAACAATAACAAATGATGTTTTCCCCAGTATAAAGGCATATGTATACATTATTTTTATCAGAAAATTATGTTTTTGCTAACTTTGAAAAAATTGTTATATATTTTTGTATATCCATGAGCATACATTTTACTCATACATACATGCATATAAATATACCTTACTCGTATTAGGGTGTAGGATTTGGGGGAGAGGTGGGTATAACCGGGTGGTTGGGTACAAACCGGGTGGTCGTGTTTTGACCAAGTAAGTGCTGGTAGGCCTACCTGGCGATAAATGCCGAAATTAACATGTAGTTGGAGAGGGAAAGTGGCGGACATTGCGCCATTAGTCTCTGAGCAGAACTCTGGGTTTTAAGAGTGTTTCTTTGTTTTTGATATTTCGTTTCCCAATGTTACGGACAGTTTGATCGCCTACTACGGAAAAACTACATGAGTTTCAGTGAAGGTGACTACACTGTTGTGTAGTCTATGTCTTTATCTTTACACTGATATAAGCAATATCTCAAATTAGTTTTAAGCACTCTGAATATGTTAAGTTTTTGTTAGTTACTAATAGTGGGGTGAAACCGGGTATGACGCGCGGGGTAAAACCGGATGGTGTTTATACATGTTATATGATCTAAATATTTAAAATTTGATTTTTCGCTCATAAATTAACTGAATATGTTATCTTTGATACTATTCTGACTTAATTGTGTGTACTTAGTAATAAAATTTTAGGCCTATTAAAAATTTTGTTTTTTTTTTCTATTTCCCATATACTTAACATGTGTACCCGGTATCACCCCACTAGTGGGGTGAATCCGGGTACTTGTACTTTTTTTACAAAAAAAAAATCGCAGTAAAAAAACTATAAGACTTAACAAGTTTTTAAAAGAAGCAATTCAAAAACAAATAAACACAAGATAAACTGAGACATTATTTAAAATTTTCTGTATAAAAACTTGGCATCTACATGTCACTAAAGATTAGCCACCCGGTTATACCCCACTTTCCCTATGTGTGTGCACACGGGTCACGAAAACGGCTCTAACGATATTCCTCTATCTTTGCCAATAACTTAGTTCTGGGATAAAATAATAGGTCTAGTACGTGGGAGACCGAACAATTGCTCGGTAAATTTAAAGGAAATCTTTTTCAGTAGTTATTCATTTGCAGATTCACATATCCTATGATCCCGAGAAAAAATAAGTTTGTTTTTAGGCGAGCTCGTTCGTTCCGCTCACTCATCCCACGCTGAGCTCGTTTGCTTCGGTCGCACACACTTAACAACTAATTCTTTTTATCCCATAACTGTTATATGCAAAGTTTGGAGAAAATCGTTAGAGCCGTTTTCAACATTAGTGTGCATACACACATACAGGTGGTTGCATGAGACGTGAGACAGTTTACCAGATGCGCGGGAGCAAAAGAGGCAATTGCGCATGCGCGCCCACTCTCCGCTAGAGTGCAGCGCCGTCAGTCAGCTGTTAGCTCTAGTCAGTTGCCGTTCGCTAAAAACATCCTAAAAACATTGACTCAATAATAGTCAGTGAAACATTGAATTTGAATCAACTGAGTATCAATAACTGTTTATCGTTATTCTTAATTATGGTTCAGCTATATTGTATTATTACTTTGTGGTTTTTCTAACATGTTTAATGGTTATATGTTGCGGAAATCAAAGCTAGGACAATTTAGCGAACGTGCGCAGCCAGGCTAGTACACAGTTGGCTGCCCCTCCCACTCCTACTCCATACCCCTCCCAGCCCTCTTGTTAACCTCCCCCATGCGCGGGACTGTCTCACGTCTCGTGCAATGGCCTGTACTAATCCTCTCCTATACTCTAATAAGAGTAAAGTATACTTTTAGTATAATTTACTATATATATGCACACAGCAGTAGATAGTACTATGGGGTTCCTAGGACACTTTTGGAGACAATCAAAAATCAAACAAATTTCACAGTTTTTTTAATACAATTATGCAATATTTTTGCCATTTTTTGGTCAATTTTCAGCTTTTGTCAAATTGTCATAAAAAATATGCAATTTTAATGAAATTTTTAACAAATATGCCTAAAATTTTCTACAAAATAAAATTTTTTAAAAAACAAGTAAAATTATCACATTTTATAAGTATTTTTTAAATAAAATCAATAGTCGAATTTTCATAAGTCAATTTAAAACTTTAATAGTATTTTTTCAATAAATTTTACTAAAATAGTAATAATTTAAATACATTCTAATTAATTTCAGTAATATCATTTTTGATTATATTATATTCAAGTAATTTTTCAGATACAATAATAATATAACAATTTGTTTTACTAGTAGCTACTATATCATAATCAAAATCTGCATTAATAATAATATCATTTTTTGAACTTGAAATATTTGTTGGATTTTTTGTAGTATCAATTACACAAATTGGTCTATTTTCTAGAAATTCTGTTGGACTATAATACATTTTACTACTAATATAATAAACTTTTTTATAATCTTGATACATTTCATACATAATTCTAAATTTTTCATTGTATATATCAAAGTTTTCCAATTCATCAGGGTAATAATGACCATTTAGTTTTACTCTTATATTTTTTACATACATACTATCAAATAACTGATCATTTGTTCTTGAGTTTTGAAATCCAATTATAATAAATTTTGGATTATTAATATTTCTATAGATATTTGTTATATTCAAATTTAAATTCTTTCCTGTAATATTTTTTTGTTCAATGCATTGCCAATGATTAAAATGAAAATTTACTTTTTCAAATTTGCTTAGTTCATTAATTAATTGAATTTTACTTGTTGTTTTGTATTCAATTATAGGAACTCTAATAAAAAATTCATCAATTGTTATTTTACCTTCAGTTGGTAATGTAGCATTATCATAAGTTCCATCAGCCTTTTTAGTTTTCCATCTAAAAATTGCATCATTATCTTCTGATCTAATAAATGTTATATTAAAACCTCCTTTGTATATTGGAATATTTACATTTTCAAAAAATCCTAATCCAAAATGAGATAAATTACCAATTGCTTCAAATTTATTTTTAAAATTTGATTCAAAACCATTATTTATTTGATTTATTTCTGATTTTGAATAAGTTATAGTACCTTTAATTGTACTTAATAGACCAGGATATTCAATTTCATCAATCAATTTATTATGTTTTCTAACTTCAGTTTTTGAAAATAAAAATGGAACAAAATTATCAATTAATTTTATATTAGCACCATTATCATATGCATTTCCATCAGATTTAGTCAATTCACCAGATATATAAAATTGAAATTTAGAAGTACAAAATCCATCTCCAAAATCTATATTAAATTCAGTTTTTTTTATTAGGTTCATTTAAATGTAATTTAGATAATGGATAAAAATTTTTGTATTCAGCTCTTTCAATATCATTTATATATTTTTTGTAATCAGCCATTTATTAAGGATAATTTTTTAAATCAAAAGCTTTTTTAAAACAAGTAAAATTTTTATAATTTTATGATGTCAAATTTTATAATTTTTATGTATCAATTTCATTTTTACTTTTAAAATATTCAATTTCAGTAGCATGATCAAGTATAAATTTTGCTGATATTTTTTTATGTTCTAAAATTAATTCCCAATTTAATATAAATGCATAATCATGAATGAAATATTCAGTTAAATCTTGATATTTACAAATCAAATCAATATAATTTTTGAATTGATAATTTATGAATTCAGTAATAAAATCTATAGTTAAATTTTGATGTTGAGCAATTTTTTGCCAATTTAATTTATTTTGAAACAATCTCATCATATTAATACTCAACTCATATTTTTCAGAAATATCATCCCAATCATTTTTGTTTAATTGATTTTGGTTTCTGATAATGAATAAATCAAATGAACTGTATAGAGCCATTTATCAGGGAGAAAATTTTGTAAAACAGCTTTTCTTTGAATTACAAATACAACATTTTGATTTAATTACATTTATATTTTTCAATTTTATTATCTGAATATCTTTAGAATTAGTTTTTTGTTTACATTTAAGACAATAAATCAACCCCATTTATATAAAATAATTATTGTAATTTATCTATATCATCTTTAATTAGTATTATTTCAGCATTAATTCTTTTATGGATTCATTGACTCCATCAAATAGAAATTTTAGTCCTTTTTTAATTTTTCTTCTAAATTTTCAACATGTTTTCCAATATTAATTAAAAAGTCTGTAATTTTATTTAAATCCTTTTTAGTTTCTGAATGATCATTACCAATTTTAATAATTGAATCTAAAACTTCATCTAATTCTGATTTTATTACAACATCATATTTATTTATACTTGGTTTAACATTAACAATTCTTTTACCATTAATACTTATATAATTTTTTGATAAACCAATAGCATTTACTAGATTTTCAGTCTTTTTTACATGACTTTTAAAACTTTTACTAAAATTATTAAAAAATATATTTAATTTAGAATTTATATAATCTTCTTTAATATTAATTGGATGTTTTTTTTGTCTTCCAAATAGATCAAATATATTTTGTGAATCCATATTTATTAAGGATTAATTTATTTATTATATTATCAAATTTTTTATTATTATTTAATTCATTTAATATAAAAATACATAAATGACCACAAATTGGTGGATCATTATAATTTTGAATTTGATTATCATTATAAAATATATTATCTTTTCCTAGATATTTAACTAATTCTATTGGTGGTTTATTAACTATATTTCCATATGAATCAAAATAATATTTAATTTTATCTTTTTTATAATAACAAACCCAATGAGTTCCATTTCCATCAAATGAATCTAAATTTATAATTCCACATTCAAATTTATTAACTTTATTAGGTAATATATCTCTCATAAATACACCTCTAAAATATTTTATATTTTTACACAATTTTTCTAATTCACCTAATGTTAGTGGTTTAAAATTTTTTTATAATTTTGTTTCATATATTTTAATGTTTTTTATCTAAACCAGATCCTTCTACATTTTTTAATTCATGATCTAACCAATCAACAAAATTTCTAAATTTAGGAATTATAGATTCTTTTACAACTTTTGCTCCCTTTCTAACATTTATTGTATAATTTTTAACTATAGGTATATTATCAGCAAAATCTAAAATTTCTTTTAGTAATTTACCATTTTTTATTTCTTTTAATTGATTATATGAAAATTCAAATCTTAATCCTTTATTTAATTTTTTATGTTTATTTAGTTTATTAATTTGTCTTTTAGATAATAATATAATATCTTTTCCATTTTCATTAAATTGATCAATATTAAATTGAATTATAACTGATCTTTTATTTTTAAATGCTAATTTTATTTTTGATTTTTTATTATCTGTCAAGTTTATATTTATTTTTTCCATTTATTAAGAAAAAAATTTATAGTTTTTTATAATATAGATTACCATAATTAATAAAAAATTTTATTAAAATTTTAATCCTACTTCTAAACCCATACCAAATTTTCTTTTCATCCACATAGCACCTGATGTTGGTAATGCAATTAATCTTTCACCAATTCCATGATCATTTGATGTTACTATATCCCATGCTTTATCTTGTAAAATTTTATCAGCTATTTCATTTCTAGATTTTGTATCTTTATGATCTCTATAAAATAAATCATGTTCTTTAGCAGCTTTATCTAAATCATTTATTCCAGGATCACTTCTTTTTATTCTTTTATTTAATTTAGTTCCAGGCCCTAGATATTGATAACCAGGTACATGTAATTCAAAAGGTAAATTATTTATAACATCATTTAAAATACCTGATCCATCTTTTAATAATGGTGATGAAATATTTGCCAAAATTCTTTTTAAATACTTAATTCCTTCAGGTTTTTCAATTAATTCATCTAATTTATTTGATATAAAGTCTTTAATTGCTCTCTTTTCATTTAAAAAATTATTATTACCAGCTTTTTCTTGTGCATATATATAATTAATATTATTATCTAATTTATTTAAATCATCTATAAATCTATATTTAATTTTATTTTCTGTATATTTTCTGATTCCTGAACCTTCAATTTCACCTTTTAATTCCCAAATATGTTTAATTAAATTAATATATTTATCACCTTTACTAGATTTTGGTTTCTTACTATTTGGATCATTATTTTTATAAATTGAAATAGTTTCCCATAAAATCTTTGAATAATTATTTAAATCATCTTGTGTATATCAATTATTATCTGGTTTCTTTTCATGAGTTAACAATTTCCATAATCCATGTGTTCCATTATATTTTTTGTCATCAATTATTAAATCATCATTATCAATTACAGTTAGTTATTTTATCACCAATCATAAATGATTTTTTTATGTTTATTCCAATATAAACCAAATTTATCATCTTTTGTTCTTGGTAAATATTTTTGTGCTAATGGACCAATAATTTTATCTAATGTTTGAGGTGAAATTAAATTTGGGTCAATAAATGTCGATTCTTCTTGAATTATTGGTTGTCTGATTGGTCTAAATGGAGTACTTGAAGGTAAATTTAATTCTTCAGTTTCTGGTATTGATATATTGGCAAAATTATTAACAATAGGTACCAATTCCATAAGGTTTTTATTTTCATTTAAGACTTCACCAATTTTATTTTCAACTTTACCAATTGCTGATGTTATAGGTTCATATGCTTTTTGTTTAATTTTTTCATAATTATCTTCAATTTTAATTTGATTTTTAAATTCTTTTATTAATTTTTTCTCAATATCATCTAATTTTTTAGCTTCATTAACAGATATTTTATTCATTTATTACAAAGAAAAATTTATGTTTAACACAAATCATGTTAACATAAACACAAATTATATTAACACAAAGCACAAATCATGTTAACACAAACACAAATCATGTTAACATCAACACTAATTATGTTAAACACATTTCATTTTACTTTATTTCTGTAATTTTCATTAAATATATAAATACTAATGAAATAAATAATACTAATAAAATAAATATTTTATCAATTATTGACTCAAATATACAACAAGCCATTATCATTATTTAATATCAGAAAAATTTTTCATGTATTTTCCATCATTTGTTTTTTTCAATAAATTAATAGTTAAAAATCCATAGTCTTCTTTCCAACAATCATTACAAATAGTTTTAAATTTATCAAATTTCATATCTGATCCAACAAAATTATTATATATTTTTTCATATAATATTCATTTTGTTTAAAAATGCATAACATATTTAAATTATTTCTAATTAATTGCATATCAACTTTTGAATAACATTGTGATAAATAAATACATGATATATTTTTATGTCTACCCAGTATAAAATATTCTTTAATTTTATCTTGTTTTTCTAAAATACAATCATCAAAAACTACTAATGAATTTGGTTTACATTTATTTAGTGGAATCATATCATCACATGAAAAATAAGAAATTTGTTTATTAATATTTGATTCTATATTTTTAAATCTTTTTTGTAATAATTTATAAGATGGTTGTTCTAATGATTTACTAAAAATATATAAATTTGAATATGGAATTAATCTTTTATAAATAAAATTTAATAATAATGTAGTTTTACCAGATCCATTTGTTCCTATAATTAATGATCTAATAGGTTGATCATTTTTATTATTTTTTTCATATGATTCTAATTTTATATTATCTTTTTTTTTTCTAAAAATTTCTCCATTTAAATAAGATGAAATTATTTAAAATAATTGGTCATTCATCCAAACTAGAATTAAGATTAGAACATCCAATACATTTAGATGGGAAATATAGTACTGGTTTAAGTGGATTTTATTCAGATAATTTTATATCGAATATACCAAATGATTATAAAAACTGTTATGGATATTCTATTAAAGATGACGATTATAAAATTATAGATCAATATTTTGATATAAATAAAGGAAATTATACAATTGAAGAAATAAAAAATATTTTTATTAATAGTTTAAAAGAATTTAAAAAGAAAATTAATAAATTTGATGAAAATGATTTTATATTAAAAAATGATGGACCATATATTATAATAAAATCTCCTGTTAAAATTATAGTAACAACAATTATAATTTATTTATTAGGGTTAGATGATAAAATGATTGAACGAAATGTATTGACAAAAGGAATAAAACTACCAAAAATTAGACCTTTTGATGTTATTGAAATTCATTGTAATTTAGTTGATCCTAGTTTTGAAAATCATAAAGATCATTCACATTTACATAAAGAATCAGAAATTCTATATTCATTTTATCCAAATGTTGAATATGGATCAAAAATTAGTGAAAAACCAAATGAAATTGATTATATTCCTTTAAAAAATATAAATAAAATTCAAAATATTATAATATTTATTCAAGATAGTGATGGAAATCTAATAAATAATGAAAATATTAAAAGTATTGTATATTTAAGATTAAAACAAAATTTGTAATATAAAATTTGTCTACATAAATAATAAAAACAACAATTGATTTAATTAACAATAATTTTATGTTTAATAATAAATTAATTATATTTAATAAACAAAATAATCTTTGGTTTAAAGGAAAAGATATTTGTGATGTTTTAAAATATAAAGATTCTAGAAAAGTTTTAATTGATAATGTAAAAGAAAAACATACAAAACTTAAAAATATCAAGAGTAACCAACAGTTATACTTACATAATGATGATAAATTAATTTACATTAAAATTATAGGTGTCACAAATTATGACACCTTAGAAATTGATGTACAAACATGTTTTCAGATGCCCTAAAACAGGGCGTCAATAAAATAGATAATAAAACAATATTTATTAATGAATCTGGTTTATATTCATTAATTTTAAAATCAAAAAAGGTAGATAAACAATAAGGATAGATGATGATAAATTAAAATTTATAGATATTTTTAGAGGGGACAATTTGTCCCCCCTATCATATAATGAAAAACATACAAAACTTATTAAAATTAGGTAGGACCCAAAATGTGTCCCATATAAATTATAATATTTATTTTAAAATTTTTTAAAGGAGGTAACCTTATTATACAATAAAAACTTAAGGGTAACAAAACGTTACCCTCCTTAAACATTCAAAAAATATTTATAAAGGTAATAAATTATATACAAATTTGAGACCCGTCTTAAAGACGGGTCTTACTTATAATGATAATAAAGTAAAATTTATAGATATTTTTAGGTTAGATATTCAATAAATTATTGAATATGTTTAAATTTATTAAAGAAAATATTTAAAAATATACATAAAATTATAGTATAAATTCAATATCATATGGTTATAAATTATTAATATAATTTTGATCATTTTCTTTAAAACTTTCTTTAACATAATTTTTATTGTATTTATAAATGGTTCTATTATAAAATTAAACTTATAATGATATAAAAAATAATTTTTATATTTAAAAAGATATATTAAAAATTTATTTAATATTTTAGTTTCAAATAAATATAATTTTATATCAAAATCATTATTTATTAATTCTTTTGGAATAATTAAAATTTCCATTTATTAATAATTATTTTTATATCCCCAAGGTAATGTATCAATTTTATTATCACAAATAAATCTTTTATCATCTCTATTACTTAAAGCTAATTTATTTATTGTAATTGTATATAGTTCATGTTTAAAACTTCTAATACAAGTCATTTCCCTATATTGTTCTTGATCATCAAATAAACATTTTTTTAAATCATCCATATGTAATGTTTTATCAACAACACTTTTCTTGATTCCTTTACAATTTACATGATTTTTATTATTAAATTCATAACTATATAATTTTGATCTTATACCACAATATTCTTCTAATATTTCACCATTTAACTCATCTTTAAATTTACCAATTATTCTTTATTCTTTTCACTATATGTAGCATTCATGTTCTTTCTTATAATCACTTGTATGAAATTCATTAATATTTTCTTTAATAATTTTATATGGATCCTTTTTAAATTCTATAAAATAACTGTCTGTATCCATATATAATAACCTTATATTTGGATCAAACTTCTTTAATTTTTCATAATAAAATTGATACATATGTAATTTTGATAAATCAAGTACTGAAAATCCTATATAGATTGGTTTATCAAACTTAACCTTTTCTTTTATCATATGTGAAGCAATACAGTCTTTATCAAATATACTAAATGTTTTAAAATTAGGTTTTTTTCCTTGTTTTAATGAAAACCTTTCGTCACCTAATTTAATATCACATCTATTTCTAATATTTCCCATAGTTTTTCCCAAAACACTATTATTCAGCAATTTAAAAAAGTCTTTTTCAAAATCTGATGTTGATTTGGATCTTAATTTGGTATTTAATTCAATATATTTTTTCATATAATCATCTTGATCAAATGCTATAACTCTATTAACTTTCTTTAATTTTAATCCTTTTTGTAGGTAATATTTTAAGTTTCTTGAATGAATAACATAATCTTTCTTATCAAATAATGTTGTACAAAGCTTATTATTTTAATGTTCAGGTGCTAATGGTAAATCTTTATGATTATCATGTAATTCAATAGGATATTCTAAATCAACATCTAATATATATCCATATTCAGCATTTTCATCTAATTCTTATATTGTTTCTTCCCATTCATTTAATGTATATGTATTAGGATTCATCCATGTTATATCTTTATAAGGTAATTTTTGACTTAAAGCCCATCCATATAGATTATTTGCATCTATATATAACATATAATTTTCAGGTTTTGTTTTATCATAATTTTGTGTATATTTATTGTTTGCTTTACAATATCTAGTTATACATTGTGAAATACCACCTCTAATACCTTTTTCAATCATTAAATACATATTATAATCACTTATTAATTCTAGTTTAATTTTTGTTAATTTTAACATAGAATCCCAAGCTAATGATGGTGATGTTATATAATGTGCTGGATCTAATTGATAATTTTTCAAACAAACAGATCTAAAATTTTCAAATATATCAGCTAATAATAATACATCCTGAATATTATACAAACCTGAATAATTACCTAATGTTTTTATTTTTAATTTATTCCAAACTTTTATATAATGTTTATAATCATCATCACTTATATTTTCATTAGTTAAACAACTATAAAATTGATCTTTTTCTAATATTTTATCATAGTTTAATTTTTCGACATTATCAATAAATTCATATGGAAATACACCTTTAGAAGTTAATATTTTTAAAGTTTCATTATCATATTCAATTATATCATTTTCTTTTATAAATTTATTTATATGCTTAAATTCTTTAAGATTTTTAGCTAATTTTTCAATTTATGTAGCCATAAATCTAAATGTATCTACAAATGAGAATTTTATAAATTTTCTAGGTTTATCACCTTCAAAGTCATAACCATAACCAGAATTTACTGAATAGTTTATATTTTTTTCATCTGTATTAGCTAACAAATCAATTTTACCATATTTTTTAGCTAATTCTTTTATAAACAAATGTGTATCATAATTTGAACTATTATGACAGAATATAGGAATACTTTGAGGGAATTTTAGATTTAAATTACAGTTTAAATGTGCAGCACCCCTAAATTTTCCTATTAAATGGCAATGATCTCTTACTTTTATTCTTTTATCATCATCAAAACCACTATTTTCACAAATATGACAAATATTAGTTTTTTATAGTTAATTTCTTCTTCATTAGTTAAATTCATAGGCTTTTTATTTTTTGAATTATATTTTTTAGCTATATATTTTGAAATTTCATCTAAATATTCAAATAATTTATTTGGTACATTTATTAATTCTTCTTCATTTTTTGCTCTATAACAAATAGGTTTATACATTTTATTAGTTACTCTAGATACTAAATAGATTGTAAATCCATATGGTATATGTTTTTGAATTTTATTTGTATATGAGCAATTTGGATTATTTTTACAATTATCAATCTTTTCTAATATACTTTCAAAATCCATATAAATTACATATGGATGTTCAAACGTTTTGTAATAGTTTTTAAAACTTACTTTTTGACCAGGAAATGGCATTATAGGTCTACAAGGTTCTAATGATTTACATATTTCTAAATGATTATTCAAGTCTTTATTTTTGTAGAAATGAGTCAAACATTTTCTACAAATACAGGGTGAGTTTCTTAAAGTGATCCAATAGCTAACTTTTTTATTTTAAATTTGACAATATACTTCTTATGGGGGACCCCCTTTACTTTTTTATTCTGGTTTCAGATATGTATTTCACTTTTCAAAAACTCCCGCCATTTTTCCAATATGGCGGCCAACTTTAAAATTTCTTATGGAACACCCTACATTTTATGGTGTTTTTGAAATTTTCATGTTATTTTAAGACTTTTTTGTTCTTTGTCATTTTTCTCTAAACCTAACGGTTAGGGATCTAGAGGCAATTAGGCCTAAAGATCATTTTTAGTCCCATAAGAATAACATGGGGCAAACTTTATCTGCCCATATCTCCGAAACCATTGATAAAAATAAAAAATACTCAAGAATTAAAATGTCTTAAATTGATGTTTTAAAAACATTTTTTCATAATAACAAAAACTTTTTTTGAAAATTTTATATTTTGTCCGCCATATTGGAAAGAAGTAATTTATGCGTAAATGATCATTTTTATTAGTGAAATGTTCTTCAAACATCAATTTAAGACATTTTTATTCTTGAGTATTTTTTATTTTTATCAATTGTTTCGGAGATATGGGCAGATAAAGTTTGCCCCTTGTTATTCTTATGGGACTAAAAATGAACTTTAATTGCCTCTAGATCCCTAACCGTTAAGTTTAGAGAAAAATGACAAAGAATAAAAAAGTCTTAAAATAACATGAAAATTTCAAAAACACCATAAAATGTAGGGTGTTCCATAAGAAATTTTAAAGTTGGCCGCCATATTGGAAAAATGGCGGGAGTTTTTGAAAAGTGAAATACATATCTGAAACCAGAATAAAAAAGTAAAGGGGGTCCCCCATAAGAAGTATATTGTCAAATTTAAAATAAAAAAGTTAGCTATTGGATCACTTTAAGAAACTCACCCTGTATATTTTTTGTTTTATGTTTTGATAATTGAGAATATACCAATTTATTTAAATCTGTTATTAATATATAATGACAATTATTACCAATTTTATAATATAATAAATCAATTTCTAATTTTACATTATAATATTCAGATATTTGTAATGGCACTATTTTTTCATCTTCATCAATTCTATAAATATTTATTGACATTGATGGATAGTTATAATTAGAGTCAAACGATCTTTTTTCAAATAATTTAATATCTCTTAATGTTATTGGATAATCAAAACCTTTAAAAATATCATCATTTATATATTTTTGATATTGTTTAACTCTTTTAGCATGTTCATTTGGTTTATCAATAGCACATCTAATTGCATAAATAAAATAATATTCATTTTTATTTTTAAAATTTACACAACATTTTTTATTCTTAATTTCATTTGGTAATTCTATATATGATCCAGCATTTAATGAATTATTTTTTAGATAATTTTAGATTTAATTCAACACATCTTTTTAATGACCAACCAGAGCCTTTTGATGGTTGATTTATTTGTTCTCTAACTATTAATTTCTTAAATTGATCATCAATAAAATCATCTATATTAAAAATATCTGAAATTTTTATGCAAAAATACATATTACTATTTTGAATTTCACCATTTATTAATTTTCTTTCATATTCACATTCTAAAGCCATCTGTCCTTTAATATTTTTAAATTTTTGTTTTTCTATCAATTTTTTTATTTCATTTCTTTGAGTTTCTAAATAATCATTAATATCTATATCATCATTTGAATTTGTTAAAATATAGCCTTGAAAATATCCTTTTAATGACGAAGCTTCTTGAATATTTATTATATTTTCTTTTGGAATTGGTCTATTTTTAAAATAATCATTTAATAATCCAAGTACCAGGAGGACCGAGCGTTGCTCGGTGAAATATTAGTAAATTTAAATATCAGAATTTGACACCACAAACGTTCAAATCCGTCCAGCCATTATCAAGTTATACTTCGAAGATAAATACCAAACCAAATATATAGATAGCTTGGGATCGAGCCTTTGAGAAGATTTACATGTCTCACTTTTTTTAGATTCCTTGTTTCAGATTTTGTCAATTATCATCTGTTTGAATTCATTCATTTACTTTAAAGTGTGAAAGTATAGGAAAAGAAGGAACAGGTGATATGAAGTTCTGAATGTACTTCTTGTTTATATGTTGTTAATTCGTTGCCAACATGGCAACCCATAAGCCCAATGTTAAAATTTTGTAATTTTAAACTTTAATTTTTAGCAAAATTAGATTTTCCCTGGGGGCGAGACCCATCTCAATCGTATTTTTAAGGTAAAACTAAGTTTATTCCAAAATTTGAAGGAAATCGTCGGAGCCGTTTTTGAGATAATTGTGCAAGCAAGCAAACAAGCAAACAAGCAAACATTGCTCGTATAAGAGTATAGGATTAATTCTCTTCTAGTTTTATTAACAATTTTAATACTATTTTTAATTGCTAAATTTTGAATATATTTATATGATCTATATTCTAAATTATTTTAATTTTGTTTAATCTTTTAATTAGTTCATCTCTAGATAATTTTTCATAATTTCTGCTAGATAATTTTTTTGCAATTTCATTTAATTTTACTATATTAAATAATGAATAATTTGTAAGATCAAATGTTTCTTTAATATTTGTTAATTCATCTAAAGTTTTATTTTTATAATTATATATATTATTATTTTTACACCAATTTTTTAATTCAAATATTTTATTATCATATTTTTGTTTATTTAGTAAATGTTTAGTTGAATTATAATGTCTATCATAATTTTTATATAATATATTTTTATTACAATAAGGACAATTAATATTTTTATTTGTTCGTTCCATTTATTAGGGGTGAAATTCTTTATTTATTAAAAATAATTTTTACTTAGAAATAAAACTCTTAAAAATATAAGTGTAATTTTAAAAATATAAAAGTATTTCCACTTTTTACTAGGTAATTTATAGTTTAAATCATATTTTTTTAATAAAATTTGAACTTTTTTAAAACAAGTAAAATTTTGTCTTCATTTTTTTATCATATTTTTAAATTTTCTAGTTTTGTTATATTTTTGTCATGAATTTTAGTTTCTAAATGTCTTAAATAATTATTAGTCCATTTAATATTTCTTCCACATTCACAAAATTGTGGTTTTAAAAACATTTCTCTAATACATTGTATACAAATTGCATTTTTTCTATCTTTACTATAATGATAATTATTAAAATTTGAAATATCTTTAATTCTGTTACATTTATGACATTGTTTTTCATTTAATTCAATAACTTTAATATTATCATATAATTTTTTATAATACACAACCTTACATTCTTTACAATAATGATATAACCCATCTTTAGTATTTTTATCTTTATAAAATTTATATATATCTTTATATAATTTACACCTTAAACATTTCTTTTCCATTTATATAAAATAAAATTTACAAATTGGTTTTTTTCAATTCATATTCATAAAAATTTCCAATAATATCTTCATTATTTTGATCTTTTATACGATATGTAACTGGATTTGTATTATTAATTTTAGCAATTATAAATATTTCTCTAGACCAATTATTTTTATATTTATTAGAAAGTGTTGATTTTTTATTTCCAATTCTAACTCTATCATTTATTTTAAATTTTGATTTGGTTATTATTTTTGGTGGTTTATATTTAAAAACAGTATCTAATAAATTCTTTTCATTATTTTTATTTACTTCAATTGGTTTCATTTTAATTGTTGAATGATATGAGTTATTATATTCTTTAACAATTTTTGGTAAAATATTTATTCATCTATAATTTTTATTAATTTCAAATTGTATTTTCATTTTTTCATTTTGTGTTCTATTATACCTTTCTATTATACTTGATTTTTCTTCATTTTCTGTATGATACAATTTAATATCATATTTATTTAATATTTCTTTAAATTCTTTATTGATAAATTCTAATCCTTTATCTGTATGTAAAAAATTATGTGATTTATGATTAATTTTAATTGCATCCTTAATTATTTCTTCAAATGCTCTAGAAACTGTTTTTCCATCTTTTTTCTTTAATGGTTTTGACCAAACATATTTTGAGAAAGTATCTATCACATTTAACATATATTTATAACCATCATTTTCTTTTTCATAATTTTTCATTATAATTAAATCTGCTGCCCATAAATCATCAATACCTAATGTAATTATTTTTCTTTTTAAAAATTTCTTTCTAATTGGAGCATGAATTTCATTTGCTTCAATTATTTGTTCATTTTTAGTTAATTCTTTTTTAATTATAGGTTTAACTTCTTTTTTAAAAATTTTACTTTTATTTGTTTTACAAATTGAACATTTAGTAGCAATTCTATATAATCCATTTTTCATTTTAACAATTTGTGGATTAATATTTTTAGTTTTTTTCTTACATTTGTGACAATGAATTGGTTCATTCATTTATGTATAATTTTTTTTTTTAATAAATGGATATGTGTTATAGATGTCATAATCAAACTAATTTTACTATTATTGGAAATTGTGTAGGATGTAATATATGTAAAAGAATTATTTATGAAAAAAGATTAAGAGAAAAAGTAATAAGAATAAACATCTTAAACATATTTTAAGAGAATTTAACCATTTTCAACCATATAAAACACAACAATTAATTAATGAATTATATATTTTATGTATTTCCAATCATTTTGAAATAACACCTAAGAATATAAAATTATTTTTAAAACAAAGGAATTGTACAAATTGGATATTTTACTATCAATTTTTAAACAAAATATACAATATTGATTTTGAATTGAATAATGAAGATAAAGAAAAAATTACACTATTTTTTAATAAATATTTATGTTTTAAGAAAAGTAATATATCATACAACAAATTATTACCTATGATTTTTAAATACTTAAATATGGATTTTTGTATAAAACCTAATTATGATAATGACTTTTTAACATATCTATCACAAACAAGTTTGTGATATTTTTTCCTATATAAATGGATCTGCTAGAAGAAATTAATAATATTGGAGAATTAAGATTTAAAGAATATAAACCATTAAAAAGTTTAAATTTAAATAAAAAATATAAAATTGAAAAATTTGAAAGAATTAAAGATAAATATGGATATACTATTATTGTTGAATTAGAAAAATGTAAAGTACATTTACCAAAAAGATTTACTAATGTAATTGATGATAAATCAATTAAAGAATTAAATAAAAAAGATTTACATTTAATTGTCACTGATATTAAGACTTTTGATGATAAAGAACCTGCTTTAGTTAAATTTGAATAATTACTACAATATTATTGATAATAAACCTTAATTTTACTTGTTTTAAAAAAATTCAAAATTTATTGAAAAAATACTTTAGAAAACTTAAATTGACTTATGAAAAGTCGACTATTGAAAAAACACTTATAAAATGTGATAATTTTACTTGTTTTTAAAAAAAATTTATTTTGTAGAAAATTTTAGTCATATTTGTTAAAAATTTCATTAAAATTGCATATTTTTTATGACAATTTGACAAAAGCTGAAAATTGGCCAAAAAGTGGCAAAAATATTGCATAATTGTATTTAAAAAACTGTGAAATTTGTTTGATTTTTGATTGTCCTCAAAAGTGTCCTAGGAACCCCATAGTACTATCTACTCACAGCTTTAAATATCGGCTTTTACGATTTTCTATGAAATTTGCAAACAGCTTAGTAAAAAGATGAAAATAATGTATAATGGGTCTGTATATCAGGAAAAATGTTTTTCGTTATAATCTTTAATTGAAATATTGGAAATATTGAAATTCTAAAAATGTTAACATTGAACTAATAGAGTTTAAAATAAAAACAAAGAAATAATAAAAACAGCAGACGTAACTGTCAAAGTGCAGCACGTGTTTAAATATTGTTGTCAACTTAAGAATCATAAAATGGAGCAAATTTATTTAAAGTCATCATAAACAATACAAACTATAACACAATCCCCACTGCTGAGAAACCAATTGAATAAATCTCCAAAGACGAAATCTGGTACTTTATTAACAAACTTCCAAACAATAAAGCTCCAGGTTATGACCAAATCACAAATTTAATATTGAAAATCTCCCAAGCAAAGCCATTTCACAATTATCTTCTTGTAATTTTCAATAGATGTTTGGATTTGGGGTATTTCCCCCCCAACCTTGGAAACATGCCTTAATTACCGTACCTATTAGTTTATTACCAACAATTAAAAAATTATTTGAAAATATCATCCTCCACAGACTATCATCGTTCATAAACAAGAATAACATTATTCCAAATTTCCAATACGGATTTAGGTCTAAGCATTCAACTATTCATCAACTGTCAAGACTTACAAGAATAATTTAAAATGTTTTTGAAGCAAAAAGACACACCTTGGGCGTTTTCTTGGATATTTCTGATGCTTTTAAAAAGTATTTCAAAATGGTCTTTTATTAATCTGTTCAAAATTGGACTGCCTATGTATTTATTGAAACTATTAATTCAATTTTATTCCAAAGAACCTTTTAAGTTTCCATCCATGCATCCATGGAACTTTTCTTCCATGAGAAATATTAAGTCTTGTGTCTATTCTCAGTGCAATCCTTACTTACGGATGTCAATTTTGGGGAACTGCCAGCAAAACCCACTTAAAGATAATTCAGAAGTTTATCCGTTAATGTCCCTTGGTTTGTTAGAAACCCACAACTTCACAGGGATCTAGAAATCGAACCTATCGAAGAGTTTATGAAGTAATTACGTCAAAGTTTTACAATAACACATCGTCATCTGATCTCCCAACTATATCCAGAATTTTTTATCAATTATTAGAAAATAGAAGATTAAAACGAAGAAACATAGAAGATCTAATAAATTAAATAACATGAATTTCTTGACACGTTAAAACTTTACATTTACACTTGTTTTCTTTTTAGTCAATAGGTACCAATTGTGTTTCTTCAACATGTTTTTTAATAGTCTACGTTAATATATTATCTTCATGATATACAGTGTAAAATACGTAAGGGTTGATCCTTTAAATAAAGATATGGAAAAAATTAAATAATACCATAATACAAGCAATTGATTTTTTAATTGTATTTTATAATGGCGATTATGAATTTTAAGATAAATAAAAGTAAAGTAAAAGAATAAAACAGCTTAGCAATTTGTATAGAATTAGAATTGAATTTTAAAACAAAATAAATTGTAACAATGATGAAATTAACCATAAGGATAGAATCCCCGCGTTCAGATTCAACATTTGGTTTAACAAATTTGTACCAGAGTGCAGCACTCTACATAAAAAATTATGAAAAGCGATTTAGCGAAGCGAACGAAGTCGTGTTGAACAGAAATAGCCCAGTTTGCGCTTGGCATTTAAGCGCACCGTTTGTTTGTGTCATTATAACTTCGAAGATTGTCTAAGTTTACGGAGCGAATGCTCGAACCAATTTACTCAACTTTTTTATGTTCTTTCATATTAGTTAACAAATTATCAAACTAACACGGTCTTATCACAAATGGCCTCTAGGAGCCCATAGCCCTAGATAACATGTAGAAAAGCATTGTTATCATTGTTAAAAAGTGGTTTTTAAATTTAAAAACGTACATGGTACAGAGGTGATTTCCTCCAAATGCTTGACACAGTTTGAAGTAAGAGTTATTTTAAATCAATAAGTACCAGGGGACCGAGTTTAAGCTCGGTAAAATTATTACTTTCGTTCTCACGCAAAGCTCGTTCGCTCCGCTCACTCACCTTAATTTTTAAGACGAGCTTGTTCCCTTCGCTCACTCGCCAGGCCGAAGGGTGCTGCGCTTTGGTATAATTTTCCTTTAGAGATATAACTCATTGATTTTATCTACAGTTATCAGCTGATTTTTGTTCAATTTATAAACCTCCATAAGGATAACATGGGAACTTTGAAGGGCTCTAGCGCGAAAACTGGGTTTTTCCCAGCTATGGGACCAATGCCAATCGATTCCTAATGGCCAAAACTCTCATATTCAATCAAAACAATCAAAAATCCTTGAAGCGAAAAAGCCTTTGCCCTTACAAACGGAGCTTGTTTTAGAGTATAAGATAAATCTAATGAAACTTGTAGATTATTCAATAAAACTAATATTAGGCTGAGATTTTCCACGACGAGTTGATGTGTACTTGTTTGCTATACCTAAAGTTAACTTGCCTCTAGGAAGCGGAGAATAGAAGCTTTTGTTTACATATTACACATTATTTAATATAGTAATACTGTATTATAGTCAATGGTATTACTGTTCCTTCTTTAAGTATGAATCTATAATTTTAGCTGTAACAAACATCTGGCGCAAATCTTTCTCAAGAAAAACTCTCTAAAATGAATGACCTAGCATAATTAAATCCTCCTAATTGGGTTTAAATATTCTTAATGGTGAAGCACACTTGTTAAAGTAGCTTGAAAATAAGATGCTTTAATTTTTAACAACAAGCAAAAATGTTTCATACTCGACGACTTTTTGATGATCCCTTTCGTTCAAATCTTTGCTTGGTGGTTACCGAGATAGTTACGATATCAATGAACTTTAGGCTATACTTATTTGGTGAACACCTGGGAAGATAGATGGTTATAGTGGTTAAAATGTGTTTTTCCTACTAAAACCTAATCCCATTGGCTGAAGAATTTTTGTATCAGTTTTTGTTTTATCTTCACACTTTTTTCATTATGGTTGTGTACATCTCGGTACTCTTACGCCGTGTCCGCACTGGGCGAACATGCGTGAAAACTTGTTATGTGAACACAAATTATCAACTAATAATTACTTGCCATATGATTTACATTCTATAAAAATACCAAGAATCAAACAAAAATTCTGCAGAGCACAGTTTGTCAAACATGTTCGACCAGTGTAGACCCGGCTTTATGTCACAGCGTTTGGTATGTCAGTTTGGCACCATTCGTAGTGACAATGATTAACATAACAGTTACTTTGAAATTCAATATTGAAATATGTATGTATAGTTTCTGTATAAATAAAGCGTTGTAGTATATAATTCATTATAGACTGTTATTGCCATTCAAAAAAGCCATTCTTTAATCGTGATTTTAATTTCTTTGCAGTTTCAATATCTTCACACCCAAATCATGAGAATGTTCATGCTAGATCAAATTTAAAAATATTTAAATATTTACAAAGTTGTAAGTAGTAAATCTAAGCAATTTTCAGCTCTACCAACTAAGACTGATTCTTAGTTTCCGAAGTGATTTTTCCATTTATATTTAAATCTCCCCAATTTCAACTCTCCTCCACCGCCGCCACCGTTGCCGCCTCGGCCGAGATGCGATGGGATCGGCGAAGTAACCTACATAAAGTTGTGAGAGCGCCGCTCGTGAGATGTGCGGTCTGGGATTAAGCGATCGCAGGTCCTAGATAACAGGATATCAATAAGGTCGGGGTGGGCGGGGCCCATTAGATGGGCGGCCCGCCCACCGCCCGCCGTAGTGTAATTAAGCGCGAGCCGCCCGGTAAATCATCGAATGACAAACTTGTGCTCTATCGAGATCTCGACCGTGCTGGACGGCCGAAACCGTTCGATGGAACCCCCGAGGAGAGGAGAGCAGCGGTAGCGCGGGATCGGCCGTCTCCGGGGGTGCGGTTGGAAAGTGAAAACCACCGCGAAGAGCAGCGGTAGCGAGGGTTTGGCTGGCTCCGGGGGTGCGGTTGGGGGGTGAAAATCGAGAATAGATCGTGAAACACATTAGTTAAAGTTGTACATTGTTGTAAGTTTAACGTTAATTGGCAAGGTAAAACGTATATACATCGTGTTACCCCATAAATTTGATCAAGTTACTGTCATTCATAAGTTATAATTAAGCAAATGATTCAACTGAGATATTATAATTTTTTCGAACTTGGTTTTTACAATACGACATCATAGTATTTTGCTTAATTTCGTTAATAACACACCTTATAACGAACAATGGTGTTTGATATGTTGGTTGTAGAATAGATAATTAAATTTTGCAGCTTTCTTGCATTTGGTTAAATTATTTTATTACCATGTTTAATTTTAAGATAGGCCTATTCAAATTTGAAAAATGAACATCATTTTGAAGCCGTGGTACGTAGAAATAGTAAAATTCTTGGAGTCTTACAATACGTAACAGTTGTACTATGGTAAAATTTCGTAACAAAACAGTTTAAATATCATG
Organism: Neoaliturus tenellus; assembly: GCA_030545055.2. Taxonomy (NCBI): domain Eukaryota; kingdom Metazoa; phylum Arthropoda; class Insecta; order Hemiptera; family Cicadellidae; genus Neoaliturus; species Neoaliturus tenellus. Next base: position 269,348,865 of record CM061531.1, read on the forward strand.
GATAAATAAAAATTTATACATAGAAGAAAATGTAGCTTTTACAATGTGAATAACTTGATAAAATTTGATCAAATTATTGTAGAAAACCTGTAGGCTATATACTTTGTATTTAATTTTGTTATAAAAATTGACACACAAACATACCATAAAATACAATGAGTTTGGGTAATATGTAGGAGTAGATACATTTATTTTGTAACAATAATTAATTGATTATTTTATTTCTAAGCTATCCATGATAGCAAACTACTATAGCTCCTATTCCAATTTATTACACCATTACAATGGCGAGTCGGTGCCGTAGTAATCAGCGCGCCGGACCTGGGACTATGGCAGATATGAAGAAGGCCCCAATCCGCTTTCTGCTAGGAAGTTTTATCAGTACCATTCGCTTGTGCTGTAGTGGTTCACCCCTACTTTGTCTAATAAGATCCACACACATCAATAGTCTATGTAGACGGGGCTAAGTAAAGCAAAAAGAAAAAGAGGCCAGTAAACCTCATAAATAAGCATATGAAATACTCCAATTATTTTGCTTAGTAATATTAAGAAATATTTCAATTAATTTTATCAATTTATGTTACCTATCTTTAAAGGCCACATTGATATAATCTAAATAGTGTCAACGGCCACCACACCAGCTAGCTCCCTGTACCACCCGTCGCGTCGGTCGAGGTCCCCCATTAGGCGTAGCGGCCCAGGTCGCCGCGCCCCATAAGGTTAGGCCCGCACTATCGCCGGCAGGCGGCATTAAAGGCGGTTTTATGTCGCCGAGTGCGGTATGATAGCGCTAGTGCGCGGGAGCTCCGCCGCGCCGGCGCAGCGCTGCGCATGCCATTATCAAGGCGGCCGTGTCCACCGACGTTGTTACTTTACGACCGCGATATCATGTTGTCAGCGGCAGGCTTTGGCTTCTGTACCCGTCGTTACGTGGCCACTTAAGTTCGCGAAAACTGTCCCTTTGCTAAAATGTCGCGGACACTATCTCCGCATCGGGTCGATTTCTGCAATAAATACAGAGACAAGTGCGACCGGCGCGCCGGCCGCGGCCGACCGCGTATTTAGACATGCAAAAAGACCGCGACCGCTGATGCAGGGCTCCAATCTTGCATTAATAATGTATCATTTCTGCGACCGTCGCGGCGACGGTGCTGCTGCTGCGGTGGTGCGTGCGGATAGAGTTGGAAACACACAACGTTGTGGTTATAAGCGTGATGCGGGTTGGATCCGTGGAGATGGCTCAATAACACGTGCACAACTTGGAGGGGTCCAAATGGTTACGGTATTTCGGAAGTGTTGTGCTGTGGACTCCGATACTCCAAACCAGTGATACCTCAGCGCTAGCAACTAACGTCGCAGTTTAGGTTATTCACCTTCAATCAAAGTTAATGTTTACGGAAACGCTTTATATTACTAAACTGAATTATTTTTTCTATTTATTTTTCTAACCAATTGCAAAAGTACCATAGATATTGACATACTCATCGTATGCTGACTAGGTAGCCAAGTGGTTGTAATAATGCTGGCCTCATATCCTGAGGTTGTAAGTTCGGTCCCCAACTAGGCCTAATGTGGACTAAGTTTCCATTTATTATTGAATTTATAATTAATGATGCTATCAACTAAAGTCGTTGTTAGCCAACAACAACACCAAGTTTGGCCCTTATTCTTTTCAAAGCATTAAAATGTGCTATTGGATTAGATATTCACTCAACACACACAATAACAAAAGTCTTACCGAAAACCAAACCAAAAGTAGAATTTTCTAAGTTTTCCAACCTGCAGATATGCGCGCGATTGGCCGGTAATCTCGGTGCTCGCAGCAGCGGCCGCGGCGGCGCGCATAAAGGTCCCGCCGCGCCACGAGCGCCTGTATATCACGACTATCAAGCCGAAACCGCCCCCTAGCCGCTAATGTATTAATTATGTTATGCTCTCCACTCTGACTCTAATGGCGGCCCCGGTCACATAAACTGCGCCGTGTCACTACAGCGGATAAATATTATCCACGGTTAGATTCGTCCGATAAAGATTGCGTTCGAGCCACGCTGCGCTCCGCCGTGGTGCGGGTCGAGGCTGAAACGAAGTGATGGAGATCTCTGTGCTGTGTTTGTCTATAAATGTTTAATAATATGAATTTATGATTGTTAGTGTTACATGAAGGGCGTGCATTAAGTTTCACCAGATCAGTGCGAACAACCGTTTGCCAAACTAACTTTTTATTTACTTCTAAAGCAACATTGATCATTAAAAAAACCTAGATAGTTTTAGTACTCGAATTAGATGACACTAAAATCTCCGTGTAAAATTGTAACCGATGTAAAGAGGGAAAATATCATGGACGTTACGGATATAGTAAGTGGCATTCCTGGGATTTAAGGCAAGTTGACAGAATTCCTGTACAAAGAATTTTATAAAATAAAACACAACTAAGAGATTTTGTTAAAAACTTCGTTAAAAATATGTCTTCAATATAATTTAGTTTGTATGTATGATTATGTTCATTCCTATGTATAAAAAAATTACCTTGAACTAAAAAGACTGCGTTGTTTTTAAACTAATAAGATTAGTCAAAACTATGGATGCCACAACAAAACTTAAAAAATAATACTTAACGATTTATTATTCTGGTTTTCTTTATATTATCTTTAAACGTGAATAAAAACTCAAACAATACATTACTAATTAAAAATAAAAATCTTTAATCCACTAATCAATGATACTTTTATTTAAGTCTGGATTCCGGAAACCATCATATTTATTTATTATCACAATGTTATAGAAGATTATAGATTATTAGCTGTTGAAAATTGTAATATTCTTAAGTCAATGCATAAAAATGGCAAATACTTTTACAAATTAAATTCCAAAATCAGCGATAGCGAAGTAGAAAGTTTCCGATGTCAAGTCATCGTGGGGTCTGCAATTATGAAACTCGTGATTCAGAGAACGAGTTTGGGTCAAGCCTACTTTCATTAGATGCGATCTCATAGGGAGGCGAGCAATATATCTCTCAATTAAAATCTGCTCTTCGATAACATCATCGTACCAGTTCCATGACCGACGTAGACCGTGTGTGTGTCTGACCGTAAATTTGAAAATTCCTATTTAAACCAAACAAAGTAATAATTGGTTCAATTTATGCATCACCCCACTTTCATTGTTGGGCGCTAGTTTATGTTATAAGAGTAACGTCTCTAATCAATTTCAAATATTTGATCGTAATAAATTTATTTATTTACAGTAATAATACAATTTTATTATGAATATGGTTTGTATAAAACGTTTTATTTTGATAACAACATGAAGTTTTTTTTTGTTTAGTCTCGCGTAAACAGTATACCATTATCATTGACTATGTACACTAACGTTAGTGTACATAGTCAATGCCATTATGTTGCAATGTAACACATATGGGATGAAGTTGTGTCATTCTTCAAAGTAATAAGTAGCCTAAAATTTAAAAACTCGCTTTAAAATTTCCAAAACTCACAGAAAATTTCATACAACTATCTTATGATTATCATATTTATCCCTAGGAAAGAAATATAAATGAAGAAATTAAAGTTTTTACCATCCGAAATCATAAAATAGGGGCCTACCTTTTTAATATGTTGACCTATTAAGAGTCATCTTCACCCCTGAGCCAGTAGTCCATTGTTGCGCGGTCGGCAATGTTAATCATACGGCTTTTAATACAAAACATGGTATTAGATTCCCCTGTTTCGGACGCCGTTTTTCAACCGATTTTCTTTAAACTTGGTAAGTGTTTTGTTGAATAGTTATATTAGGTCTCTCATACCTCGAAATTTTGAAAAATTAACAAATATTACTCTCTGTGACGTCGCAAAGTAACTTGATTTTCCTTGGCAATATTTCAAAATTAAGCCAAATTTTCAAAATTTCGAGGTATGAGGGACGTAATATAACTATTCAACTAAACACTTACCAAGTTTAAAGAAAATCGGTTGAAAAACGGCGTCCGAAACAGGGGAATGCTATACCATGTTTTGCATTAAAAGCCGTATGGTTAACATTGCCGACTGCGCAACAATGGGCTAATGGCCCAGGGGTGAAGATGACTCTTAATATTTCCTCTCCGTATATGATTACTAAAATTTATCACCTCTTTTTACTAAAGAAAAATGTGTTCCCATTTTGATACTCAAGTGAATAATTTTATAACTAACACATTAAACACGGACTAGTCACTCTTTTATATTTAGAACCTCATAAATATACACATTTTAATATAAAAATTATAAAACTAGTATATTTGTTGCTTGAAAAGGAACAATTTAATATGGACTATTACATGTCATTGCTAAAAATGTTACGTTTAGTTGAGCGGAGCGAGCGAAGCGAGCGAAGCTCCTATACTACACTCTGGCTTTTTATTTACAAGTACTCCTCCTGAACGGCTAGAGTGATCCTCACGAAATTTTGCTCGGTCATAGTAACCATCTATGGGAAGGTATAAATCTGAAATGGTCCAAATCGGATATAAGGGTTCTGCCCTACGGCTCTTTAAAGTTACCATGTTATTTTAATAGGAGAAATATTTTATTTGGTTTGTTTACTGTGTGTTGATTATACAGCTGTTATAAGGGTCAAATTTAACTGCAGACTGTTACTATCAGCTGTTTGTGAATACAGTAGTTTTATGTGAAATTGTTGTTTTGTTTATTTTAGTGGTTTGTTTACCTTTGTACGTGAATGAAATGCCACGTTTACGGAGAGGAGATGCAAATCTTGGACGACGCACTATTTAATATCTTGTAAACATATACTATACAACAACCTATATTTGGCGACGAGTGTGTGCTGCGAATGAGCCGACCCAAAAGGTGAGTGAGCGCAGCGAACGAACTAAATTGACGGCGAGTGAGCGTAGCGAACGAGCTGACTCAAATGCCGAGTGAGCGCAGCGAACGAGCTAAACCCTGATGGCGAGTGAGCGTAGCGAACGAGCTCACTTGAATTACCTATCAAACTTTTGCTATTATTGATTTTAAAAATAGTCGCTCCACTCAATATTGCAAGCAGACAATTGCATTGTATACCTAGTTATGAATTAAATTGCACCCCACCGATCCATAATTGTGATTATTTCAGTAATCACAGAAACTAGATTTCTTGTCAGCAATCACCCAAAACTACATTTATTTAAAGCTTTACATAAACAGATGTTTAAAATGCTCAACCCAATATTATTCTAAAGGGAAATTTTTAAATTTCAATGATTGATAGCTCCTTTATTTTAAATCCGATTCCGTAAATTTTTGGCGGAAGTAACCATGGACCAAGCTCTATCCAACGACCCCAAAAACTTGAAAATCTTTTGAAAATTGTAGAAGGAATTCTAATTACAAATTTAACTCCTATAATTGAAATTTTGATAGCTTGTAGGGCGTGTAGCCCTGGGGGCCGATGTGAATTATACCCTAATATAATTCTGCTCATGTACAGTACACATTTCTGTATAACGGTATGCGCGGATTTCTCATACGAGGCACACAAGCTGGGAAAAATGAGGAAAAGAATCAAGGTTATATATATGGGCAGAGATAGATTTGGTTTATTTCTTGAAATTTCACCGAGAAATCTAAAAACAAAATTTGCAAATTTTGCACTTTTTTAATAGGCCAATATATCTCATTTCATCTCGCTTCCGGTTTTGATCCAGCTCAGACTATGGTAATCTTTAACATAAAAATCCTGCGAACGGAAAACACCGGTGTTGACTGTCCCCCGGCAGATCGCTGTTGTAGGGGGGGGGGGGGTCGTGTGGGGGTGGGCGGTCCCCCGGGGGTGGCTTCGGTCACGGCACGCCGCCATCATTACGACCTAACTAACCTCTTAACACCCGGTTCCCACATCCCACCAGTCTGGGTGGCGATCACCCATATTGAGATGTCCGGGGGTGAGAGGGTTACAATTTCAAATCAATTAGAATATTTTTTATTGTCACTATAGGTGTTTCCCTTTGTCTGAAGACGTGGTTTGGGATTTATTTGTCACGTCTTATTCGAATGCGTGATCATGACTGGACATTTTTGTGTTGCTTTATTTCTTTAGATTTAAGTTGTGTTAAAAAAGTTATTTTTATCTCGAAGCCGAATTTTATGTTGGGATCTTGAAACAGTTCAAATCATAGTAATGGGTAAGCAATACGCATAACATGTTTGTACTTGTCAATTAACTTGGTAATTTGTCAAAGATGTTCTGTTTGACAACAAAGCTCCATTTACATAAATTTAGCTGGGTCCAAATGGCCAATAATTAATAACAAGTGGTGTCAATAATTAACCAATAAAAGTGTTTGTTAAAACCAATTAAAAACTGTTTGATACATTTTGGTATAACAGTGATAAATAATTTATCGAATCGCCAATTAAAAATTCGACAATCGCCATTTTAAGCTTTTATTACCTACCTACTCCACAGAAGATGCATTGTGAGCGTAGAACCATAGATTAAGCATACTCAAGATTAAGCATACTTGAGGAGTATGCTTAATCTATTATAGAACTCTGTACATACACAGGTGTATATAGAGTTCTATGGTAAGTGATGTGAAATGGTCATCGTTCCTCAAACTTCGAAAAAGCCAAACCAAAAGGTTAATACTGTGCTTTTATCTAAAAAATGTTGTTTGTTAAGGGGTTTGTTTTGTTATCTTAGAACTTTGAAACCAATAGAGAAAATTCGAGTGATCCTTTACTTTTTGTCGTTCATAAATTCTAATGCCACAAGCAAATCTTACTATTGTGAAAGATAGTGATTGTAAAATACATGATATTTATAATTATTGTCGAGTATGCAGGTAATAAGTGTTTGGTTTTATCGGGCAGAGGAACGCAAGTAAACTACGAAGGCTGGTGAGCTTGGCTATAAAATTGACGAGGGGGAATTATGCGGTTTGCAGCAGACAACTTTGAGGCAACATCCGCAACAGCACGTAACTGACTTAAGAGGATAACAGGCGCCTGCGTCTGCCAACTGAACGATGTTGAAAAAACTGACTGTCGAGCCCAGCAGTTCTTTTGTCGCGTCTTCGTCCTTCTAAAAAGATTAAGTTAGATGCCGGGAGGGGTCGCTAAAGTAACGACCTCGTCTTTTTATGTGGTAGTGAGGACTGAACCGTCATACACTTGTTTGGTTAATATTTTCCTAAAAAAATCAACATACACAAATTAAATTATTTAAAACGTAATAGTAATTATGAATAAATTCTGCCTATGCTTTGGAATCTTAAACCCAAAAAGTATTTTCGTCCTGGGTCAATGTCTCATACGCTGATTCCGCTATGGATTCTTGAAATGTTCTAAATCTAAGCAATGTCACAACAATATTGTCATGCTAACAGTCTGGTACTGAGTGAGAAGAAAGACCAACAGCTTATCATTGGGAAGAAAAGAGAGGAAGTTGTAGGACTGCCAGAAGTGATGCAAGTGTCACAAGTAAGATATTTAGGAGTAGTGAGTGACGATGATAATCTTAGCCTACCTGGTCAGGACACTTAGACAAATTGTACAGTAAACTCAGCTCAGCTCTGTATGTGCTATGAAGGCTAAAACACATATCTAGTGATGAAGCTACAAAAGCAGCGTACTTTTCTCTGTTTGAGGCTTATGTCCGATATGGAATAGCGTTATGGGGTATTTCCTCTATAACAAACACAAAGAGGGTCCTAGTTCTGCAAAAATACAATCCCGTCGCTGCAGACCTGCATACTCAGCGAATTTCCAATTTAGTAATATTAATTTTGACCAGATGAACATTTAAACCAAATTTCATTACGTGCTCACAAATAGGGAAATATATGTTTATTCTCCTTATGATAAATATAGGGAAAGAGTATGCAGATGTGCTGCTATGGGAAACACTGAAAGCAGTTATTTTTAGTATAAAAAAATTATTTCGACCATATGAAGCCATATACTAAGTTTCATCAATATCTGTCGATAAATAAAGGAGTTTGCCTATTCTTCATATTATGAACATGGAAAAGAGTACGAAGGTTTGCTGCCATGATAAGTACAAAAACCAAGATTTTTTACCATAAATGGGCAAATCTCAACCAAATAAAGCTAAATACAAAGTTTTTTCGAAAACTATTGGCTAATAATTGAAATATTAACAAATTTACTCTCCATACGATTAGCATTGGTATGCCCCAAAATACAATGTACTGTCTTTAGACTTTTTAATATCTCGGTAACCAATGGAGATAGAGTAAAGCTGTATGATACTAAATTGTGTTTTTTTTTTTTTTTTTTTTTTTTTGCTAAATCTAGTAGTGAAAATCACAATTTAAATACTTTACTTTAAATTACATATTAAAAATGCAAAAAAACCATTTTTGGGGTAAAAAACCCCCCAAAGTAACCACTTCCAATAGGTCGATAAATCTGGTTTACGAACTCATCCAAATAACGGTAGGATTACACATCTACCAAACTTGGTCTCGATCGGACCGTTTTTACGAGAGTTATTGTGTCTAGGGGCACACACATTTATACTGTATATAAATTTTAATGATTATTATTTTTGGTCTTTGGGCACCTCAAAACGAAAAGGTAACATGGTCCTGGGATCAGGTCTTACCATGACACCTACGGTAATAGCTTATTCCCTAATGGAAATTCGGTAAAAGGCAATTCGCATTCTAGCTGGCGTTGGACCTAGAGAATCATGCCGTGCTGTTTTTAAACAACTAAATGTTCTAACTGTAGTGAGCCTTTTCATCCTAGAAACTGACTTACACGCTAAAAGGCAGAACCTGCGGAAAGGAATTGACTCACACAATTATTATATTAGAAGAGCAAAGAGCCAACAACTTAGTATTTCCGATCCATCGTCTCATACTCTACGAAAAACAACCGACATATCTGGGAGCAAAATTCCTCAAAAACCTGCCAGAAGAGGTGAAAAATGTCCAGTGCGAGAAGAAGTTAAGAAACAACATCAAAGCATGGCTACATCAGGGCGCTTTCTACAGTGGACGACTTTCAAAAGTGGAGGCATGATTTTTAAAACCACAGACTTTGCTATCTTTTGTACTATATTAATTTTTAGTGGCTCATTTACTGTTCTAAATGAATAATATAAATAAAAAATTATTGTGTATTGTCTATTGTCTTTGCCCTACATAACCTCTCCTCAAACTAATGCAAAACTGCCATCTATTAAAAAATAAATAAGTTAGTAAAAGGAATTTGCCGTAAGCCTAAGCCAGGAGTGGCATATGCATGAGAGGCGTTTTGCCCGGACGGTACCGGTGCTCGGGTCTCACTGCGCCGATTTGACTACTTGAAGCGTTCACTGAGTGTACCTCATAAAATAGTGCAATTTTCTTTCATAAAATGGTGTAATTGAATGTTGTAACAAAGTGAGCGGGTAATTATCGACGGCGTGCCGGTGCTGCGAGTTTATGGCAGATGTGATGACACGGACGGCCAGGGTCAGATTCCATCCCTGCTGGCAGCGTCACGAGCATGGCCACGTCCGCGACCACGTCCGCGCGGTGGAGTCCCGGGCTCCAGGACAGGATAGGGCGGAGGCGTCGAGTGTCACGTAGGTAAACAACGACTAGACGCTTCAGTAAAGCGAGCACTTGCCGCAGATGAATGACTGATTTCAAGAAAGCTTAGTTTGCATCTATCTATTCCAGTAACATTTGTTACCGTGATACAGTTCTAAACCTGTTTTTGTTACTACCTAATGTCGACCTGAAGTTAAAAAGCATCTTTCAATTCTTATTTAATACGCTAAGGTTTTTTTTCTAATTGAAACTCCTCCCACAATTTCCAAGCGATTTTCAAGTTGTTGGTGTTGTTAGATAGGTCCCGGCAGTGGCGGATCTAGAACATTAATAAGGGGGGGGGCTAACCGGGGGGTCTGCGCCCCCCCCGATCGGAGGGCCAGACCGGTGGGGGGTTTGGGGGGCCCTCCCCCGAGAAGTTTTTGAAATTTAAGTGTTAAAAATAGCAGTTTCAGGTCATTCCTTCACCCATCGCTTTGGAAAACAATACTAAATCGCCAATCTATTTTTATTACAAACAACAGTTTGGCCAATGTACCAACTTTCATTGCTCTTATTATCATTAATATTTAATGAGAAGTTCTTTTGCATCGTGAAGTACAATGCATACACTAACCTTAAAAAATTTGGTTCGTTTTTATAGGCCTATCACTGTTGCTATCTAAATTTTCATTATCTTTATTTCGTATTGAAATGGTACACTCTCGTGTTAACACTTTTAACTATAATATAATAAGTCGGTAATAGGTAGGTAGGTTAATATTTTAAAATCCTATACTCTTATACGAGCAATGTTTGCTTGTTTGCTTGTTTGCTTGCTTGCACAATTATCTCAAAAACGGCTCCGACGATTTCCTTCAAATTTTGGAATATGGGGGTTTTGGCCACCAGAAATCGATTGGAGCTGGTCCCATAGCTGGGAAAAATCCGGTTTTCGCGCTAGAGCCCTTCAAAGATCCCATGTTATCCTTATGGAAATTTTTTAACTGAACAAAAATCAGCTGATAACTGTAGATAAAATAAACCAATGTGTTACATCTTTAACCTGTGGTTTTAGGAAAATCATACCAATGTGCAGCAAACCTTCCGCCTGGCGAGTGAGCGGAGCGAACGAGCTTTGTGTGAGAAACGAAAGTAATAATTTTACCGAGCTTAAGTTCGGTCCCCCTGGTACTGTTATTAATACGGTACATTTCATCATGGATTAGCCACTAGATCACGTATAGGCCTGGCGCACATGTTATGTAGATCACATGTGGTGAACTTATAGCAAAAGAGTGGTTTAGTACAATATTTCTGCTCTGTCTATAGTGATCCGGAGGGGTTATAGTTTCACTACCATGGTTTTGGGTCTTTTTGGCCCATTATAAAGTGTTTACAGTTACAATTACATTAATCCTTCAATAGTGAAGTTGTCGTAGTATTAAAATTAAATAGAGACACAGAGAGTTATGTAGATCACATGTTGTGAACTTATAACAAAAGAGTGGTTTAGCACAATATTTCTGCTCTGTCTAGTGATCCGGAAGGGTTATAGTTTCACTACCATGGTTTTGGGTCATTTTGACCCATTATAAAGTGTTTACAGTTACAATTACATTAATCCTTCAATAGTGAAGTTGTCGTAGTATTAAAATTAAATAGAGACACAGACTCCAACACGGACACGGTACATTTCAATGAACAAAAACTGGCCATTATGGCATAATAAAATCACGTGCGTCGGCACCAAGTGATGAGACTCGGCCTTTCAGACTGTTCTAATGTAGGACTACACCGTTGCGGATGCTGCACTCTGGTTTATTTGTTGTCGGATCAGATGTTCTAATTCTTTTGTTAACAGATGAATTCATTATTGTTACTATTTCTTAAGTTTTAAATTCAATTGCAGCTCTAAAAAGTGCTTAGTTGTATTATCCATTTACTTTACTTTTATTTATCTAAATATTCATAATCACCAATACAAAGTACAATAAAAAAATTATCGTTTTTATTATAGTAACTGTAGTAGTCGTTTTTTTTATTAAGTAACTGGCTACAATGCAAAACCGGCTACAATGCAAAACCACATGTTAACTTGGACACTTGGTTTGTACTTTGACCGTTGAGCAGCTTCTTCATTATTTCTTTTTTTAGTTTTGTACTTCATAAGACCATTGTTAAAAACTAACGTAATTATAGTAACCATTGGGAAACATTATAACGAAAGAACTTAATTTTACTTACTAAGCTAACTACTTTTTATGTTATTCGAAGGCCTTAAAAACACATCTATTGAAAGAAGACTATTTACTGAACATCGTGTGAAAATTACACTTTTCTAAGTTTTACTGTTTTTGAGTTGGGCTTGCTTAAAGTCAGCCATGTCACCGATGATCGTGGCGAACACATCTCCGCTGAAGGCTGTGACGCTGGGTTAGTTATAGCTGTCTAGTCGGTCTTATGTATGACTTATCAACCTTGTGATTTGTTTTGAGTTAGTGAAAGTATTTCTGACCTATATATCAATAACAAACGTAACCTAATCGTCGCAGCGCATAGTAGAGTACTTGTAGCAGGCCCGGTGTCAGGCCGCGAGCGGAAATGCGTTCACCGCGATCATCGGTGACATTTCTAACCTTATGGATGTAGAACCGAAAAACCATAAGACTTAAAATAAACGGTATCAGTTAACTGACACATACTTTCTCCCAACAATATAAAAAAGATGTTAAAAGCTTCAAACATTAAGGTCTTGATGACTCAGTCGGATAGCTACCGGCTGAGCAGCGCTCGTTAGTAGGGGTGATTGGGGCTGCATACGCCTGCTGCGGAGCCTGCGGAGCCCCCCCCCCGCGGGGAAATTTTTTTCCCCGCGAAATTTTTTTTTTGCGAAAAAATTTTTTTTACGCAAAAAATTTTTTTTACCTCGAAATTTTTTTTTACCGCGAAAATTTTTTTTACCGCAAAAATTTTTTTTACCGCGAAACATTTTTTTTACCGCATAATTTTTTTTTACCGCGAAAAATTTTTTTGAACGCAAAAAAAATTTTTTTTTCTATTTTGAAATTTTTTTTTACCGCAAAAATTTTTTTTTACCTCGAAAAATTTTTTTACCGCGATTTTTTTTTTTTTTTTTTTTTTTTACTCATACCACGATGATGTACTTCTCCGCGGCATCCGCGGCAAATCCGCGGCAAATCCGCGGCAATCCGCGGCAATCCGCGGCGAATCCGCGGCAATCCAAAATAGTAGAGGCATTCGGCCAGTGCAGCTATGAGTCATGAATTATACAACTCTTTTTAACATTTGTTGTATGGCTAATCCGCGGCAATCCAAAATAGTAGAGGCTTTCGGCCAGTACATCCATGAACCATTAATAGTAATGCAACTCTTTCAACATTTGTTGAATATACTTTCATATTGAACATTATTTGTATTTTCATTTTAAATTTTGAATATAACACACAATGTGTTACATTGTTACTTTTCCATTTCATTTACGTATGCTTTTTGTTCTGTATTAAAACTAAAGTTTTAAGATTCCACAGTAACCTTCTACTGCCTCTGGGACTTACACTCGTAAGACAACTGACTCTATGCAGCGCCTCGACGACTCTTCCACTGCTCACATTGATGCGATGATCAGAAGACTTCACTAAATTGTATAAACACTACCATTGCTTACTATTCACATCTATTGGCTGGATTGTAAAACAAAATTTCTCTTGTATGTTAAGATATTTCTTTTCTTGTAATAAAAATTAGCACTTAACAAACATCATTCTTTATTGTCATTCGTATGTAAGTTTCACTTTTGTAGAGGCTCACTATTTCAAAGTCAAAAGTGCATTTGTAAAAGTTTTCAAAGTCTAATAGTTTAACCTTTCTGCAGACTCGACATTACATTTACTATCAAAGACAAAAGAGTCTAGTAGCATAGTACTTCACTTTCGAAGTCAAAAGAGTTTGTTAGTCATTACACATCTTTGACACAGCATTTAAAAGTTTTAAATTTCTAAGTGAAAAGAGTCCACCCGTTTAACCTTTCTGCAGACTCGTCATTACATTTTTACTTTCAAAGACAAACGAGTCTAGTAACTTGGTATTTTACTTTCAAAAGAGTATGATAGTTTAGTATTTGTACACCTCTGTGTAGACTCATCATTTATATTTTTCTTTTCACAAGTCTGACAGTGAATGATCTTAAGACTAAGTTTAGGACTGGAAAATGAAAACAATCATATCAATACAAACGATTAGGTTTATTGAAAAATCTTAAAACTAACATCGAGTGTATTGAAAAAATAAATTTAAACAGCAGAAATAGAACTGACATTAGTCAAAAAAATAAAAAATCTATGAATTCGTCAACAAAATGAATTTTACTAAATGAAATTGACTAACACTTAAAAAAAAAAATCAACATACATAAATAAGAGTCCATATAACAGTCCATCACAGTCCAGCATACTTCTAAGATCCAAACAGCACCTATCCGATCACACTCATGCGACATTAATTAAATTGTGTCGTCGTCCACGTCCATCGGTGCAGGCAGAGTTGGAGGAAGCGGTGGTGCTCTTGGTGGTATTGCATAATGTCCCCACGGAAGAGTGTTTATTCCATCCTCTGGCATCACGTATCGTTTATCATCAAACGGAGCCAGAGATCTTTTTCTCACTACCACTGAATAAATCATATGATATTTACTCTGAAAGCGCTGGTTTTCCGTACTCTTTGTCGTTCTGTTATGAAGACAATCGATGTAATCTTGTACGGTTAGATCACGCAGAGCGACGGCACGATTAACACCCTTCGCACGTTTGATAGGGGGAGGCGCGATGCAATCATCTTCCACACCTTCATTATTACAAGTACACCAAACGAACGTCATACAGTACAGTTTTGCCATCAATCCAACAAACATTTCGATGGCCACTCCTCCGGCTTCATCTTTAAACTTTCCCAACACCCTAGCGTTCCGTCCATCATAACAAATGTGGGTCCTGGGATAGTTACTTGTGTCGAAATCGTCGAGGTGTGTCAACATGTCACGGTAGACGTCTCTGGTACGGATCGCGTAGACTATCCCATCGGTGTCCATGTAGACCATTCTAATCCTTTCGATACCGTACCGCTCTACCATGTCGTAGTGGAAACCGTACATCCATCGTTTACTATGGTCCAGAATGCACATTCCCGCGTATACAGGCTTGTCCAGTACGACTCGCACTTTGGCCATATGTAGCAATGCTAGGTTTTCATTGTACCAAACACGATCATTGAAATTCGATTTAGCTACATACTTAGTATACATTTTATGGGATGTGACTAGTTTTACGTTTAGGTGTTTTCTCACATTCTGGAGACTCATACCGTATACTGCATTGACCATTAATTTGAACATCTCCACTTCAAATTTATTGCTGGCCTGCTGTCTTAACTCAGTATTTAGCGTCACGTACGGTTTCAACCACGGTGACTGTTTGAAACGTAGAACTCTGTGGATTCGACGAACACGTAGTCCATTCTCTAACGCCTGTTGAAGATAACGATAGTGAATTACATATTCCTCCTTATCCGTCAGGGTGGCCATTAATTTCTTAGACGATCCAGCACCGCTGTTAATCACTTGCTCCGATGTGTATGGGAGTTGATACACTGGTGATTTTCTAACTTCTGGACAGAAGGGCAAGTCTCTGTGTTTATCGTGTAGAGCTTGATCTTTCGGGTACTCCAAGTCTACTTCCAATACGTACCCGTACTCGCCCTCCGCCGGTATGCTCGAGATGTCTAAACCGTCAATTTCCTGCTGTGTTAGCCACTCAAAATCTTTGTACGGAAGTGGTTCCGACATGGCCCATCCGTATAGGTTGTTAGCGTCATAATACATTAAAAATGTATCATTATCACTCTCTACGGAACCTCCATTTGTCGATGCGCACTGGCCGTTTCGGTCACCGCGTCCTCTAGTGTATTTATTATTGGCGATGACGTGCCGAGTTACACATTGAGTCAGACCACCTCGAATACCCTTCTCAAAAAATACATATTGGTCCACATCTTGAAGCGTATCGAGTACCACACCAGTTTTGTACAGCATAACATCCCAGGCGTACGACGGAAGCGTAAGATAATGTGCAGGGTCGAGCTGATAGTGTGTTAGACACATCTCCCTGAACCCCTCAAACACATCGGCCAATAGTAGCACATCGGTTCGTAAATATACATCTGAGTATTCACCGAGCGTGGTACAGTTGAATTTACGCCACACTTGTTGTTCATGTTTATAATCAGCATCTGTTACTTCATCTCCGAATGCTTCTTTAGGTGGAAGTAGAACCTCATCCAGAACTCCCTGTGAAGTGATGTATTCATAGGGGAAGACTCCTTTCCTGCGTAATAGTTGAAAATCATCATTGTCCGGGTATCTAGCTTTCATAATCTTCATTTTGTCATCAATCAGGATGGACGCAAGTGTTGCTAATGATTTCGCCATTAGGCGATACGAATCGACAAACTGTAGCTTGATGTTACTATGCCGACCGGGATATTTAAATCGTTTTGAAAATGTAATGTACTTTTCCTCCGTGTTGGCGAGTACTTCTACATCACCTTTGTCTATAGCCAATTCTCTGATTATGAAATGCGCATCATAGTTTGATAAATTATGAAAATAGATGTTTATAGTTTCCCGCTCTTGGTTCTCGGGTCTGTGATGTGCATATAGAACATCTCCAATCTTCTTTACATCATCCCGTACAGCGTTTATAAAGTGTTCAGAGGCATTCTCACCCCTGTAGAGTCTCAATTTTGAATATGTGTTGCTAGTCGGATCAATGTTGTCACAATCGCCATCGTTGACATTCCTGTGGTTATCATGAATATAGTACGCATACGAGTATGGCACGTGGAGTTTCTCCACATTACTTGGCGCATTCTCGTTGTGATTTATATTGGCACCTCTTGAAGTAGCCGGATCCCACGCTGGTGGAAGTGACGTTGGTGTGGGATGAATAAGTTGATTTGGTTCAGTCGGAACGAGCGCACACTCAAAATCCGCATATATAGTGAATCGTGCTTTTTGTGTACGTTCGATGTGCTTAAACCGAATCTCTTTATCTTCAGATAACTCGGTTCTCAGAGGATTATGCGAAGAGCAGTACCGACGATGTTCTTCTAACCGCTGTTGGCCTGTAAGGCCTAGTTTGTTCGGTCGGTTGTCGAAATGCGCGAAGCATCTCTTGCACATAAACAATCTTCGGTGACCCTGTGTTATCTGCCTAACCACTAGTCTCTCAAAGTCTGAGATGTATGCATAGTGGGTGGTTCTTTCATCAGTTAGGAATAGCAGATCGAAGTGGTTCGGTAGCTCTTGATCCACGACGCGAAGCGGGAAGACATAGTGCTCTTCTTGGTTTTGGCGTTTCTTCTGCTTCTTTCTGTCCAAACCGTACACATTTACGCTTACGCCGGGGTTGTTGCGTTCAAACGTGCGGATTTTATCTAACCTTACTGGAAACTCCAGTCCATCAAAATTTAGATTAGACCGTGTCCTGACCTCTGCTGTGAAATGTTTAGCAGTAAGCCGGTCACGACGAACATTTTCAACGAATTTCGAAAGGATTGCGTATTCGAAACAGCGTTCATCCGCATCGTTACACACATTTACCACGGCTTTTTTCATGGCGATATCGCGAGGAAGGCGGATGAAGGAGCTACCTCTGATAGGACTGTAAACATTTACTCTCACCTCCATGTCCAAAACCCTAACGAAACTCCACCCTGAACCCTTCATCTCGCATGTTTCCTTCTCCAGCAAGATTTTGTTGATGGATTGTTGACATATTTCATCTACATCACTTGTTTGGAGGATAGGGACATTTTTGGTCTTGAAGGCTCGCTTGCAAGTCTCACCATGAATATTTGCGAATTCACATTCGATCCAGAGATTAACCTTAATGGCATGAACTATCAATAAAATCCGTCGCATGAGTGTGACAATCGTTGTTCGCAATGAGTTGACAAACTCCTGGAGAGAAACAGTCTCATCAGCGGGCTCCGCAAGCCTGTACGTCTTCAAACGCCCGCGAAATCCTGTCTCGGTCTCCACGAAGCCATCTGGTGCCAAATCACTGGGAATGATGGAGGATCCATTGACGATCTCGTCACTGACTGTTCCTACAGACGTTGTTGACGAGGGGACAGGCGTTGTTGACGAGGGGACAGGCGTTGTGGTCGAGATGACAGGCACTGGTGGTTGGACTCCACCGGTCTGTTCCGGCTGTTGGCTTACACGCGCAGCTCTACAGTGGAATCGAGCGTGGAACTGCATATCATCCTTGCGATTGAAGGACCCTCCACACCCGCCACACACATGGTCTGAAAAACACATTAGTTGTAGTCACATTCATAATAATGGAAAAAGAAACAAGTTCTAAACCATTATGAAAGTTCTGAATGTATAATGTCATGGCTGAAATTAACTTGATGTTAAAATTGGTTAAAAGTCTTTACATCAGAACTCATTTAGAAAATTAAGAATGATAAACGAACCATTTAGAGTGAAATCAGTTACTACTGCAAATGTCGTATCTATGTTTTAAGTAAAACAAACATTATTAGTTTGAAGTCAAAGAAAAATGCATACCTGTTGTACGAACTCCAACAGATGGTGGGGCTTGTGTCAGATCCGTAGCGTGCGATGGGTTCGGTCTCGAATCGAGGTCAGAAGTGTTAGAGGGGCCGGGTCGCGGATCCGAAGGAGTGGAAACAAAATCTATAACAAACGAACATACATGTGATTAGAACATTTTATCTTAAAGCAGATTTATAAGAAGTTGTGATGAATATTTGGTAAGTAAATACTAACACATTTACTTCATTGGATTTTTATAATCAGAGTAGCATTTGAAATTATTGCTATTTATCATCTTGTTCATTTTGAAATAATTTGTTAAAGTTTTCATATTATAAAGGAAATGTTTTCTTGAAGTAAGTGTCTGTGGATATGTATTTGGGTATGCGATTGATCAGTGTCATGGAATTAGTGACTATATCCAAAGTTCAAGATATTATTAAACAAATGTTACTAACCTGGTCTGAATGCGGGATGTTGGCGATGGGTGATGTCGATGTGGCGACGAAGGTCAGAATCCCTCGTGTATGATTTTCCACAATCCGGACAGTCAAACTTGACTCCCCTGTGGGCGGAACGCGCGTGCTGGTTAAGGTGATCTTTCTTCTTATACGCTTTGTCGCACTCCCCACAAGTGAAGCGGCGTTCCACAGTGTTGTTCATGATCTACAAACAAATAACTCTACGTAATATAGACTGCTCAGAGAAGTTTTATGAAAAACTCAAAGAATGTAATATTACAAGAAACATTCTTTATAATTAACCAACACAACAAGCAAGTGTAAAAGAGTTTCATTGCGTTACATGCTATTGCAGTCAATTTTCACACTAGTGACAAAACTATTAAAATCGTTTTGAAAGTAAATATTCTACTTTGCATTCATGTTTATAAATGCTTAAGAAGCTATGCATTGTAGTTTATTAACATTCTTCTCTGTTAAACTACTCAACAAAGTGTAAATTTAAAGGCAAGGAGATTATGAATAAGTAAGTTTTATTTTCTTTTACAAATTTTACATATCGCAAAGTAAAACGAGAAAATAATGTTATGAACTTTTCAGTTAGCACATTATAGAAAGAACGAAGACATTTGACACAAATAAAATCCACATACATCATACGTATTTAAATATAGATAACTATTCTACATTACAAATACTACTTACATTTGAATTGACGAGTACCCAGGAGTAGGACAGTAGTACTTTGTCACAGGGCGCTGCGGAGCACTGGAGAACACGTCCGATCGCCGTGAAGTCTGGAGGTAGACTGAGCGAAGAAAGACAGTAGCACTGGAGCACTGGAGCACTGGAAAACACGTCCGTTCACCTTGAAGTCTGGAGAGAGACTGAGCGAAGAAAGGCAGTAGCACTGGACCGCTGGAGCACTGGAGCACTGGAGAACACGTCCGGTCACCGTGAAGTCTGGAGAGAGACTGAGGGCAGCGGAGCTAACGGAGCACTGGAGCACTGGAGCACTGGAGCACACGTCCGATCGCCGCGAAGTCTGGAGAGAGAGTGAACGAGCAAATACAGACGCTGTGGGATGTGAAAATGGCGCGGGATCGTACATAGTATGCAGCGGCACGACAGGCGATCACCAACGACCATACTCGATTTGAATCTCAGCGTATGCCTAGAGTGTAGAGGTTCATTGAAAATGAGTCAACAACGCGAGAGTGACAAAATCTTAGAACCAACTGCGGCCACTTGGGGACAATGCAGTGTTTAAAATTGTACGAAGTCACCCATCACATTTAGTTTAATATAGAGAAAGAGGTATGAGAACTCGAGGCGTAAGGATATCGTCTCGACACTATGGACTGCGGCTACACCGACACACCGCGCAAACAAAAATCAAGTTGGTGGCGTAGGAATACCGGTTGCCTGCCACGCGCACTATGCATCGGCACAACGGGTGACCATCAACGGCTATACTCAATTTGAGTCTCAGCGTATGCCTAGAGTGTAGAGGCACATCGAAAATGAGTCAACAACGCGAGAGTGACAAAAATTTTAGAACCAACCGCGGCCATTCGGGGACAAGGCAGTGTTTCAAATTGTACGAAGTCACACATCACATTTAGTTCAATATAGAGAAAGAGGTATGAGATCTCATTACACAAGATAACCACTTAAAGACAGTTTTGCTTATGTCGAAACATTAGTCAACTATTTGTGACTCATAAACATTTAACACATTAAATGAAGTCACATGTCCCTTGTGCATCACTTCAAAGGACATTGGTTGAAAGTTCAATCGCAGCATCACTTCGCATGCAGCACACTCTTTTACATAGAAGCGAGTCGTGCGTAGAAAACCCAACAAAACATTATCAAATTATTTTGACCACCTTAGATTGTCTCCTCGAACACATACACTGAACGCATGCGTTTATAAAAAATCAAGATGGCGACGTGAGGATATCACCTCGACAATGTGGACTGCTGCTACACCGAACACCGCGCAAACAAAAATCAAGTTGGTGGCGTAGGAATACCGGTGGTCGACCACGCGCACTCAAGCAAAATGCGAGCATTCACATGGTTTCCAGAAATAATGAGGTTTAAAGAGTCCGTTTAAGGACACTTGATGCATGCCGCAAAAATGCGCGTGTTTGAATCTTACGCGCGGATGGGATGCGAACGCGCGAACGGCATGCATCAAGTGTCCTTAAACGGACTCTTTAAACCTCATTATTTCTGGAAACCATGTGAATGCTCGCATTTTGCTTGAGTGCGCGTGGTCGACCACCGGTATTCCTACGCCACCAACTTGATTTTTGTTTGCGCGGTGTTCGGTGTAGCAGCAGTCCACATTGTCGAGGTGATATCCTCACGTCGCCATCTTGATTTTTTATAAACGCATGCGTTCAGTGTATGTGTTCGAGGAGACAATCTAAGGTGGTCAAAATAATTTGATAATGTTTTGTTGGGTTTTCTACGCACGACTCGCTTCTATGTAAAAGAGTGTGCTGCATGCGAAGTGATGCTGCGATTGAACTTTCAACCAATGTCCTTTGAAGTGATGCACAAGGGACATGTGACTTCATTTAATGTGTTAAATGTTTATGAGTCACAAATAGTTGACTAATGTTTCGACATAAGCAAAACTGTCTTTAAGTGGTTATCTTGTGTAATGAGATCTCATACCTCTTTCTCTATATTGAACTAAATGTGATGTGTGACTTCGTACAATTTGAAACACTGCCTTGTCCCCGAATGGCCGCGGTTGGTTCTAAAATTTTTGTCACTCTCGCGTTGTTGACTCATTTTCGATGTGCCTCTACACTCTAGGCATACGCTGAGACTCAAATTGAGTATAGCCGTTGATGGTCACCCGTTGTGCCGATGCATAGTGCGCGTGGCAGGCAACCGGTATTCCTACGCCACCAACTTGATTTTTGTTTGCGCGGTGTGTCGGTGTAGCCGCAGTCCATAGTGTCGAGACGATATCCTTACGCCTCGAGTTCTCATACCTCTTTCTCTATATTAAACTAAATGTGATGGGTGACTTCGTACAATTTTAAACACTGCATTGTCCCCAAGTGGCCGCAGTTGGTTCTAAGATTTTGTCACTCTCGCGTTGTTGACTCATTTTCAATGAACCTCTACACTCTAGGCATACGCTGAGATTCAAATCGAGTATGGTCGTTGGTGATCGCCTGTCGTGCCGCTGCATACTATGTACGATCCCGCGCCATTTTCACATCCCACAGCGTCTGTATTTGCTCGTTCACTCTCTCTCCAGACTTCGCGGCGATCGGACGTGTGCTCCAGTGCTCCAGTGCTCCAGTGCTCCGTTAGCTCCGCTGCCCTCAGTCTCTCTCCAGACTTCACGGTGACCGGACGTGTTCTCCAGTGCTCCAGTGCTCCAGCGGTCCAGTGCTACTGCCTTTCTTCGCTCAGTCTCTCTCCAGACTTCAAGGTGAACGGACGTGTTTTCCAGTGCTCCAGTGCTCCAGTGCTACTGTCTTTCTTCGCTCAGTCTACCTCCAGACTTCACGGCGATCGGACGTGTTCTCCAGTGCTCCGCAGCGCCCTGTGACAAAGTACTACTGTCCTACTCCTGGGTACTCGTCAATTCAAATGTAAGTAGTATTTGTAATGTAGAATAGTTATCTATATTTAAATACGTATGATGTATGTGGATTTTATTTGTGTCAAATGTCTTCGTTCTTTCTATAATGTGCTAACTGAAAAGTTCATAACATTATTTTCTCGTTTTACTTTGCGATATGTAAAATTTGTAAAAGAAAATAAAACTTACTTATTCATAATCTCCTTGCCTTTAAATTTACACTTTGTTGAGTAGTTTAACAGAGAAGAATGTTAATAAACTACAATGCATAGCTTCTTAAGCATTTATAAACATGAATGCAAAGTAGAATATTTACTTTCAAAACGATTTTAATAGTTTTGTCACTAGTGTGAAAATTGACTGCAATAGCATGTAACGCAATGAAACTCTTTTACACTTGCTTGTTGTGTTGGTTAATTATAAAGAATGTTTCTTGTAATATTACATTCTTTGAGTTTTTCATAAAACTTCTCTGAGCAGTCTATATTACGTAGAGTTATTTGTTTGTAGATCATGAACAACACTGTGGAACGCCGCTTCACTTGTGGGGAGTGCGACAAAGCGTATAAGAAGAAAGATCACCTTAACCAGCACGCGCGTTCCGCCCACAGGGGAGTCAAGTTTGACTGTCCGGATTGTGGAAAATCATACACGAGGGATTCTGACCTTCGTCGCCACATCGACATCACCCATCGCCAACATCCCGCATTCAGACCAGGTTAGTAACATTTGTTTAATAATATCTTGAACTTTGGATATAGTCACTAATTCCATGACACTGATCAATCGCATACCCAAATACATATCCACAGACACTTACTTCAAGAAAACATTTCCTTTATAATATGAAAACTTTAACAAATTATTTCAAAATGAACAAGATGATAAATAGCAATAATTTCAAATGCTACTCTGATTATAAAAATCCAATGAAGTAAATGTGTTAGTATTTACTTACCAAATATTCATCACAACTTCTTATAAATCTGCTTTAAGATAAAATGTTCTAATCACATGTATGTTCGTTTGTTATAGATTTTGTTTCCACTCCTTCGGATCCGCGACCCGGCCCCTCTAACACTTCTGACCTCGATTCGAGACCGAACCCATCGCACGCTACGGATCTGACACAAGCCCCACCATCTGTTGGAGTTCGTACAACAGGTATGCATTTTTCTTTGACTTCAAACTAATAATGTTTGTTTTACTTAAAACATAGATACGACATTTGCAGTAGTAACTGATTTCACACTAAATGGTTCGTTTATCATTCTTAATTTTCTAAATGAGTTCTGATGTAAAGACTTTTAACCAATTTTAACATCAAGTTAATTTCAGCCATGACATTATACATTCAGAACTTTCATAATGGTTTAGAACTTGTTTCTTTTTCCATTATTATGAATGTGACTACAACTAATGTGTTTTTCAGACCATGTGTGTGGCGGGTGTGGAGGGTCCTTCAATCGCAAGGATGATATGCAGTTCCACGCTCGATTCCACTGTAGAGCTGCGCGTGTAAGCCAACAGCCGGAACAGACCGGTGGAGTCCAACCACCAGTGCCTGTCATCTCGACCACAACGCCTGTCCCCTCGTCAACAACGCCTGTCCCCTCGTCAACAACGTCTGTAGGAACAGTCAGTGACGAGATCGTCAATGGATCCTCCATCATTCCCAGTGATTTGGCACCAGATGGCTTCGTGGAGACCGAGACAGGATTTCGCGGGCGTTTGAAGACGTACAGGCTTGCGGAGCCCGCTGATGAGACTGTTTCTCTCCAGGAGTTTGTCAACTCATTGCGAACAACGATTGTCACACTCATGCGACGGATTTTATTGATAGTTCATGCCATTAAGGTTAATCTCTGGATCGAATGTGAATTCGCAAATATTCATGGTGAGACTTGCAAGCGAGCCTTCAAGACCAAAAATGTCCCTATCCTCCAAACAAGTGATGTAGATGAAATATGTCAACAATCCATCAACAAAATCTTGCTGGAGAAGGAAACATGCGAGATGAAGGGTTCAGGGTGGAGTTTCGTTAGGGTTTTGGACATGGAGGTGAGAGTAAATGTTTACAGTCCTATCAGAGGTAGCTCCTTCATCCGCCTTCCTCGCGATATCGCCATGAAAAAAGCCGTGGTAAATGTGTGTAACGATGCGGATGAACGCTGTTTCGAATACGCAATCCTTTCGAAATTCATTGAAAATGTTCGTCGTGACCGGCTTACTGCTAAACATTTCACAGCAGAGGTCAGGACACGGTCTAATCTAAATTTTGATGGACTGGAGTTTCCAGTAAGGTTAGATAAAATCCGCACGTTTGAACGCAACAACCCCGGCGTAAGCGTAAATGTGTACGGTTTGGACAGAAAGAAGCAGAAGAAACGCCAAAACCAAGAAGAGCACTATGTCTTCCCGCTTCGCGTCGTGGATCAAGAGCTACCGAACCACTTCGATCTGCTATTCCTAACTGATGAAAGAACCACCCACTATGCATACATCTCAGACTTTGAGAGACTAGTGGTTAGGCAGATAACACAGGGTCACCGAAGATTGTTTATGTGCAAGAGATGCTTCGCGCATTTCGACAACCGACCGAACAAACTAGGCCTTACAGGCCAACAGCGGTTAGAAGAACATCGTCGGTACTGCTCTTCGCATAATCCTCTGAGAACCGAGTTATCTGAAGATAAAGAGATTCGGTTTAAGCACATCGAACGTACACAAAAAGCACGATTCACTATATATGCGGATTTTGAGTGTGCGCTCGTTCCGACTGAACCAAATCAACTTATTCATCCCACACCAACGTCACTTCCACCAGCGTGGGATCCGGCTACTTCAAGAGGTGCCAATATAAATCACAACGAGAATGCGCCAAGTAATGTGGAGAAACTCCACGTGCCATACTCGTATGCGTACTATATTCATGATAACCACAGGAATGTCAACGATGGCGATTGTGACAACATTGATCCGACTAGCAACACATATTCAAAATTGAGACTCTACAGGGGTGAGAATGCCTCTGAACACTTTATAAACGCTGTACGGGATGATGTAAAGAAGATTGGAGATGTTCTATATGCACATCACAGACCCGAGAACCAAGAGCGGGAAACTATAAACATCTATTTTCATAATTTATCAAACTATGATGCGCATTTCATAATCAGAGAATTGGCTATAGACAAAGGTGATGTAGAAGTACTCGCCAACACGGAGGAAAAGTACATTACATTTTCAAAACGATTTAAATATCCCGGTCGGCATAGTAACATCAAGCTACAGTTTGTCGATTCGTATCGCCTAATGGCGAAATCATTAGCAACACTTGCGTCCATCCTGCCTGATGACAAAATGAAGATTATGAAAGCTAGATACCCGGACAATGATGATTTTCAACTATTACGCAGGAAAGGAGTCTTCCCCTATGAATACATCACTTCACAGGGAGTTCTGGATGAGGTTCTACTTCCACCTAAAGAAGCATTCGGAGATGAAGTAACAGATGCTGATTATAAACATGCGCAACAAGTGTGGCGTAAATTCAACTGTACCACGCTCGGTGAATACTCAGATGTATATTTACGAACCGATGTGCTACTATTGGCCGATGTGTTTGAGGGTTTCAGGGAGATGTGTCTAACACACTATCAGCT